>JARBXR010000131.1:0-80197 GCA_029100535.1 Stemphylium beticola | reverse complement strand
TATCCGCGAGAGTAGTAGCCCTATAGCTTCTCTGATATTATTTATAAAGAAGGCTAATAGAAAGTGGCGGCTCTGCGTAGACTATAGAAGGGTGAATAGCGATACAATAAAGAATCGCTACCTTTTACTACTAATAATAGAGTTTATAGACTAACTCTAAAGAGCTAAGTAGTTTATAAAATTTAATATTTAAGAAAGATTTTACTATATTTAAATTGCTAAAGGACACGAGTAGAAAATAGCCTTTAAGACAAAATATAGACTATATAAGTATATAGTTATGCCGTTTAGATTAACGAACGCGCCGGCAACCTTCTAAGTAGTCATCAACAAGGCACTCTACGAGTATCTAGGCATCTTCGCGACAGCGTACTTAGATAATATACTGGTGTATTCTAAGGGATCGCTTAAAGAATACGTAGAATATGTAAAAAAGGTACTATAAAAACTTAAGAACTATAAGCTATATCTATAACTTAAGAAATATAAATTTTATATATAAAAAATAAAATTTCTAGAGTTTATTATCTTAATAGAAAGTATAAAAATAAATCTAAAAAAAATCTAAACTATATAGAAGTAGCTAATCTCTAAAATAGTTAAAAATATATAATCTTTTTTAGAATTTATAAACTTTTATAGAAAATTTATTAGAAACTACTTTTAGATTATAATACTATTTATAAAGATTATAAAAAAAGAAATAAAGTTTAAATAAGAAAAAAAATACTAAAAGGCTTTTAATTAAATTAAGCAGGTATTCCTCGAGGCCCCTGTACTCGAAATGTACGACCCTAGACGAAAGACACGAGTCGAGACCGACGCGTCAGACTATGCACTCGGCGCTGTATTATCACAGCTGTGCGACGATAGAAAATAGAGACTAGTGTTCTACCATTCTAGGAAGTTCTCTAGAGTAGAACTTAACTATAATATTTATAATAAGAAACTACTTAGAGTAGTTAATACTTTTAAATAATAGAAAGTATACCTATTAGAACTCTTAGACTAAATTAAAGTATTTTCTAATTACTAGAACCTAATAAGCTTTATAATAACTAAAAAGCTTAATAGAAGATAAGTCTAATAGGCTAAGATACTCTCTTAGTTCGACTTTAAGATCACTCACTAAGCTAGATCGCTTAATAGAGTAGTAGACGCCCTAAGCCGAAGATCCAACCTACGAGAAGAAGGTTATAAAGAACCACATGACGCAGTACTAAAGGAGATGCCCGATAGCAGTCTCAAGCACAACCAGCCGGAACTGGCTAGAATAGCCAAGGTGGCCGCGCAGGTAGAAACGCTATAGAAACAGTGGCAGCAGAGAGCAGCCAGCTGGGAAGTAGACCATGACGATACAGATCACGATAACCTATACAACGACACAAAAGAGTACTAAAGTATAACTAATATAGAACGGACATACGTACCTCTATATATAAGGAGCGACCTTATTAAGGAACTATATAAATCCCTAGAATACGGATATGCAAGTGTGAACAAGATAGTTAGGAGACTGATAAAGGTGTTCGCCATACCACGCTTACGAGCGCAGGTGCAGAATATCTTAGGCAACTATTTAGCATATTATTAGAACAAGCCTAAGAGATATAAGCCCTATAGCCTGCTACAACCCTTACAGCCGCCAGAACGACTATAGACCAGCGTAACAATAGACTTCATTGTGAAGCTCCCGAAATCGTTAGAACCAGGATCAGAACGACTCTGCGACACAGTCCTAGTAATCGTGTGTCGATTAACTAAAGGAGCAAAGTTAGTGCCTACTAAAGAAACTATTATAGTAGACAAATGCGCGTATAAAGTCTCTAAAGCACTAGTGTTAGAGTATAAGATACCTAAAGAGTTTATTACTAATTATAATAAATTATTTACGTCTAAGTATTAGAATACATTTCTAGCGAAATTAGGTATAAAGAAGAAGCTATTAACTAGTTTCTACTCTAAAATAGATAGCTAAATAAAATAAATAAACTAGATACTAAAATAGTATCTAAGGATATACGCTAATAAGCTATAAAATAACTAGATTAAACTCTTACTAATAGCATAATTAGCCTATAATAGCACGAGATTGGCGACTATAAAGCACTTACCGCATTACGCTAACTATAGATATAAGCTAGTTGCTTATTAAGATCTAAAGGATATAGAAAGTATTGTAGTAGGCGCGGATAATAAAGCCCGCTTTATACGAGAACTCTATAAAAAACTAAGTAAGAATATAGCTTAGAGGAACCTTATAATATTCTAGAGCGCGAATAAGTAAAGAATTAAAAGACTAACTTTTAAGAAGAGAGATAAAGTTCTTTTATTAAAATAAAATTTAAAAGATAAAAGGCTATATAGAAAATTAGATAATCTCTAAATAGAACTATTTAAAGTTCTAGAGGTAGTAGGCCTAGTAAACTATAGACTCTAGTTGCTACTAAGTATATATATCTACTTTATTTTCTATAAGAAACTACTAGAACTAGTACTTCTAAACGCTAAACTAGTAATAGATATAGAGCTTAAAGATAATAAATATAAAGTTAAAGAAATTAAAGATCTACAAAAGTTTAGAGGTTAGTAGAAGTACTTAATTAGATAGAAGAGATAGTTTAAAAGCTATAATACTTAAGAACTTAAAAGAAATTTAATAAATTATAAGTTACTAGTATAAAAGTACTACTAGAAGTTCTTAAAAGAATTAGAATTATATCTATAAAAAAGAAGAAGTAATTAAAAGAAAGATTAAAGATATTAGCTTATAACTAGCCTAGATTAGCTAAGAGTTTAGATAGTAATAGTTTAACAAAAAAGTCTATACTAGAGGTAGAGCTTCTCTTAACCTCCTCTTAAGTATAATCTTAAAGATTTAAAATTGTAAGATTATAATAAGTAAATAAATACTCCCTATTTTTTACTTTAAGGAGCTCTACTTATTACTGCGACAGCTAAGCATCTATCTGCGCGCGCTGCGCCTCTAGACGAGCCACCGCAAGCTCTTTCTCACGACGCTTACGCTGCACCTTCTCCTACTCTTCTTTAGAAACAAACAAACTACAGTCTATAGAAATAGAAATATAGCTAGTATAATAACTAGTAGTTATTTTAATAAAATACTAAAGGTTCTTTTTCTCACAACGCTTATAACGGAAATCTATCTCTAAAGACTCCCGCTCCACGCGAGCAGCACGAGCGCGACGCTCAGCGGTCGAGTTCTGGGATCGGACACGGCGGGACGACTGGACCTTGGGCATGGTTAGGAAGGCTTAGGAATAACAAAACTGGCGCGGGCACGCCGCCGCTATATATGCGACCTACCTTCTTAGTATAAGAAAATAATAATCTAAGGTATTAAGATAATAACTCTAAAAGGGGAAGTAGTATTATAGATAATAAGTAAAGGTCTCTCCTAAATAAAAGATGCGATATTAGTAGCTAATAGTTATATAAGATAAAGGATAATAATTAGCGTAAAGCGCGCGGATTACGTAATTAATATCACGCTAAGACTAACTATTAGGCGCTAGTATGTGATGGCAGTATCCGAGTGATAGTAGCTATTAGATATATTAGGCACGGTAAGAATAATATTGTAATAGCAGTGATAGCAAGTAGATAAGGTAATAAGGATATAAGGATAGAAAGGTTTTATTATTTCTTTTATTATAGTTAACTCTTATAATTTTATCTCTTACCTAGATTATAAGCTAGTTATTCTATTATTTATAGAATTAGATTATTATTACCCTGAATACCTACTATCCCACTTAGTCGCCAGACAAACCGCACGTAGCTATACGCGTAGCTCGCCTGCCCTAACCCGGATCAGGTCCAGAGAAGTATAGCATACCCCCCGTGTAACAGCCTTCTAGACGCTTAAGAAAGTAAGTATAGAACTACTATATATTCTAAGTAGGATAACTACTACGCTTTAAGACTAACGCATTAGATCTCGCACTAGGTAGATACGCTAGTTAGTTGCACAAAGGCAAATAGTATCCTGTCGCCTATTATTCACGCAAATTCTTAAAAGTAGTTCCGCTTCATCCCCTCATGACTCGTATTTTTTTCTCATTTACTTTCTTGTAGAGCTTTGTGTTATTCTATAACCTGTGTGCAAAAAAGGAAAGGAGTGAAAAACGTACCCGGGAAAGGGGTGGGTGCGTGTGTGGAGGAGAAAGAAGAAGAAAGATAAAAACGCCAACCCAATGCCGCATATACCGCGCCGGTGAAAATGCCCAGAACAAGCGCTAAAGATATCAACCAAAAAATATGCAGCAATTTGACGAGAAAGCAAGAAACAAACTGCGATGCGATGATGCAACGAACATTCTAAAAACAGTACGGAAAGGGAGAGAGAGATATATAACCTTCCCATCACTTCTTCTCAACCACCCGCTAATCATACCTGTCCGTCGCAATACCAGCCTGACTACCCTCGAAATTCCTCAACTTCTGCGCATGGTTGAAGTTAATCATACCACGCATGGGGTTCTTGCGCGCGGCACTGACCATGCTAGGTGTGGGCCCGGCATTGCGAGAAGTATGCACGTTACCGGTTCCATACTGGACCTCGTCGAATAAATGGTCGTACTGTCCTTGGGTCAGGCTATCCTTGCGAGAAGATTTGGAAAAGGAGGAGGATGATGAGGAGGAAGAAGATGATTTGGTGACGGGGCGTACGGTAGATGCCTCGCTGGGCTCAGAGGCGATGATGGAGGGTTTGGTTTTTGAGGACCGCGAGGAGCGGTGGTGGGGACGAGAGGATGAGTCTTCGTCGTCGGCTGAGTCGGTGTTCTTGTGCGAGCGGGTGCGGTGCGAGCGCCTGGATGACTTGCTGATGGTGGATTCGCCGTCGTCTGTGTGCTTTTTGCTGCGGTGGCTGACTGAGGTTTCGCCGTCGTCGTTCTTGCTGCTCTTTGTTCGGTGCGAGCGGCGCCTGCGGCGGGGTCCGTCTTCGCCGATTTGCGAAATGCTGTCGCTGGGCACAACGGTATCGAGGTCGTCTTCGGTCAGCTCCTCAATGTCGAGATCGTCAATAAAGTCGTCGTCATCGTCGTCCTTGGGCTTGTTCTTATCACGGTTGAAGATACTGCTGACAAGTGAGGCGGCCTTGAATGGAACCTTGGGGGGTACCTTGGCTGGCGCTTTCGCTGGAGGGGGTGGTGGGGGTGGGGGTGAAGGTACACGTTCCTTCCGGCTACTAGTGTGCTTGCTGTGGGAAGATTTCGCCTTGGATCTACTCGAGCGGTGCGAACGCTCGCTGCCAGCACTGCTCTTCATGTCCTCGTTATCAGCCACAAAGGATGAGATGAGTGTGCTAGGCGCAGCACTGTGTGCCTTTGAAACGACGCTTCGAGATTTTGATGGCCGCGGTGGCTTCAAATTCTCTTCCATGTTGTCGTATTTGCCTGCCGACACAGTGCTCCTTGACTGCTCGAGCATCAACAGCTCAGGGCTGGTACTAGAGCGATGAGCTGACGTAAGCCTAGATGGCGCTGCCGACGGGGCACGAGAATACGCGGGCGCATACTCGATCGCTTGAGGCTCTGCATACTCAATGGCACGCGGCTTGGAGTACTCGAGCGCGCGAGCCTGAGCGAGCGCGCTGGGAGCACTGAACTGGGATGGAGCGTAGTAGTCCGCAGGCGCGGCCTCGATCTGTCGTGGCACCGTGGTTTTGGGGATCTGCGATGCTCGCGAATAGGTGGAGCGCGCGTCGTCATCATCGTTGTTGCGGTGTACTGACTGAGGAGGTTCTGGCGGCGGAGCGATGGCCTGGGGTGTAGGTTGTGTTGGCGGCGGTGTTGGCTCCGCGGGCTGTACTGGCGGTGCGGGCGGTGCGGGTTGTGGGGTTTGCTGGGGTGGTTCGGGTTGCGACGGGGTCTGAGCAAAGAGGCCAGCAGCATTCTTGACCGCGTTTTTGGCGTCGAGGAAAGCGTTGAATTCAGCCTCTTTCTTTGCGCTATCGCGTTCGCTTCGCACAAATGCATACGCGACGGCTGCACCTGCAGCAGCTCCAAGTAAAGCTCCGAAGATTTGCTTCCCTGCTCCCTCTTCCGAATTGGTCTTAGTCGCCTCAGGAGCGGGCACGACATTGTCTGCCGAGATGCTTCTGGCTACAGATGGCGGCTTTGGGACGGCTGCTTCAGCTTGTGGTGGGGCTGCAGATGGCGCTGCCCGCGACGCAGACGTGTAAGTGTGGGTACTTGAACTCTCACGGTAGCTGGTCGTGACTGTTCTTCGCCACGTGATCACTCTGCTGTGCTTGTAAACGGTGCCGTCCTCTGCCATGTCGGGGCCATTTTTGTACACGGCTTCGATGCTGTTTCCGTCAAAGTCCAGGACTGCAGCATTGAAGTGGCCCGTCTGCGCGTCTCGAGTGGCCGGGCTTCCGTTGGGGCGACCGCCGGCTGTCAAGGCAGCGGTATAGAAATTCCGGACTGCCGTTGTGCTGGGGGCGGTGAATGCAATGTGTGCGGCGCCGGCTTTTACGCTACGTGGCTGTCAGTTGCGGTGTACCTGGCTAGCAATCGATCATCTTACCCAGGCGTCTCTTGGCAAAGAAAGAAGTCTGCATTGTAGATGCCGAGTCCGATCTGGTGACCGGTCTCTCCAATGTACCTGTAGCCAAGCGGTTGAAGTGCAGAGAGAAAGAAGGACGTGGACGTTGGAAGATGCGAAACCGTGAGACCGATGTGGGCGACGGGCATTGCTCAACGGCGGTGAGCAAAAACGAAGCGAAGGGACGAAGATGCAGTAATCAACAGGGCGAGTATTAAGGGAGTAAGAGAGCCGTGGACGACCAGACAGTGATGTGTAGCGAGATGGGATGTGTAGAGGAGAGTGCGAGTAACAGCCAAAGTGTAGGTACGGCCTCGAGGTTTATATCATAACCCCGTCCGGCTGCAGCGTCTCGATGCATCGTGAACCGAGTGGCAGGGCGTTCGATACTGTTGCGGGAAAGTCCCTACTAGCACGCCCCACTGCTGCAGCACTCTGTCAAGGAGGTCGCTGTTAAGATGTTGTGATGCTGCCACATGTCCTGCGTCTGCAGCTAACAAATTTGTAAAGGTAAGCGAGGGGTCGGTGTATGACATTGGTTCTGGGCTCCGGCCCGCAGCCGCGAGAGGTTTAAGCCGTCGCACGCCTCACAACGCGCACTACGCTACGTCGTGAATGGCTCATGGCTTTCCCATCGCTTGTCGCGTGCGGTTGAGTATTTGCGGTCTGGACGCACCAGGTGTCGCCGCACTGCGCTATTCGACATGGCGTGACGTCGACAATGGGGCACGCTTCGTGCAAGAACCAAGATGACGCCCTGGTGAGGCTACGGTTACAGGCATCGCCGTGGATTCTTGGTGTCGTTAGCAAAAGTCGGTAGGACTTGCCCTGGACTTGCTTTTTTCGATGCTCGCTAGGGATCATGGGAGATCGGCGATGCGGCTCCTTGTCCATCACGCACGCGTTACTCTCCCGCCGCAGGCGCAATGAGGATACCATGTTCCTCCGTCTAACCCCGCAAGGAATGGTCATGGAACGACAACTGGGGATATGCTCGAAAGAGGGGTCAACGGCTCTCATTACGAAGATGACGTGAAGCGTACTTTTTCATTCGCCCGGAAATAGATTGCTGACGCTCCTGATCCTCTTGCTCAAAACTTTTGTACTGGACAAGGAGCCGCGATTACCCAGAAACTAGCTACGGAGAAAACCTGCCAGAACCACAGCCAATAACAAGCCACAACAAGGCCAATGGCAAGACATAGCCCGCAGTCGCAGACCAACTGGTCGACTGCGCCACTTGATGAGAAACAAAGGAAAACAGGAGGTGCGGGGCAGGTTGAGCTGCCCCGCGATCTTCAGAGAAGATTGATTGTTGTGCGTTGAGCCAGAGTAGTTATTTTGTTGTAAAAAAACCTCAAGCAGACGCCCAAAATCAGATGCAGTAGCGCCCAGGCTGTCGATGTTGCGATCTAAGCCGTGAACGTGTCCTGCTGCCTATAAGTTCCCGTTATCTTGGAGTTGTTCCGGTTCGCAATCCGACTCGTCTATTTGTTGCTTGTGGGCTTGCTGGCGTGTTCGGCATGGATAGGTCGAACGAGGGGGTGGTTGTTCCGTTCAGCTAGAAGATATTCCAGACGTCCTCGGCGGCATGGCAGAACTTACTGCATGCAACGCTGGCACTAAGATTGAACTGACTAATGGCGATGCTGTCGTCCTTGATGCCGTCTGCGAAGTCGTCGTTGCCCTTGGCCATGGCACCGACGAAAACGGCAATACTCTCACCCTTGTTGAGGCCTCCGATGTAATCACTGACACGTACGACCTCCGAGTCGAAACTGAGTGTGACTTTCCGGCAGTTTGGCGGCAGGTGATCGGTGATGGGATTCTTGATGACCTCGATGAGCTTCTCTTGCGACGATGTCGAGCGGATCTGATGTCTATGCAGCAGCTGCACCATGAGTCCGGCGAATCGCTTGAAGGTACGAGGGATGCGGACTGTAGGGCTGACCCTGATGAGTACGTTCTTGGAGGTGTGGATGTAGATCTGAAGCTTGCCCGCCTTGTTGATTGGCGAGTCGAGTAGTGTGAGTAGACACTGCATGGCCACGTTAGCAGATGGACACCCCCCTAACCTCCTCTTATACGCACTTGGTGTGTGATGTCAGGCCGAGCCTCACTGATGTCGCGCCCCATCTTGCGCATCACACCGATGTGATCGTCGCTGTTGAGCAGGTTGTACTTGTCCTCGCGCGCACCGGGCCCCCGGCCAGTCCCGTGCGACGCCTTGTACGTCTCCAGCGTCGCATTGCAAAGGACGACGATCAGCCGCTGCGTGTCCTTGTCGTTGGTGGGGATAGGGACATGTTGCTCGGCGACCAGTTTCGGCAGCTCTGGTGGAGGCATCGATTGTGTTCCTACGGATAGTACGGCAATGTCAGCCTTGTCCGCGACTGCGTAGGAGGATTGCTGAAGTTGTAACCCGGTATCGACATACTTGCGCGCTTCTTTCCCCGCTCGGCTGAGTCGCGCGAGGAGGGCCTTTCAGTAGGCGAGTTGGAGTCTTCGGGCTTGAGGGGAGCCATATTGAATATAAATTAAAGAAAACAAATTATATTGCAGCAAACAGGTTGAACTTTTCGCGGTAGAGATTGGTCGAAAGCGGTGGCAGTGAGCTGCGAGTTTCTCTCTTTTCCGTAATCTGAGGGTCAGCAATTGCGAATGCGATATAGAGACCAGGCAGTTCGAACTCTTTTGTCGTAGAAACGTGTCAATATGCAGGTGAGCTTGAGGGGGGAACCACGCGGCCTTTTGTGCGAACAACTTTGGAAAAGAGCCTTTTTTTCCTGTCCAATCACAGCCGAGCCAGGCCGAAGATTACGTGAGGTGACTAAAGTCCCTACATTTGCTCTTACCACCAACCTTTCCAGTACTTCTCAACACTCTGTCCGCAATCCTGCGCAGAAATATAACACCGCAATATATGGGCTTCAAGTTGGCTTCACGCATGTTGCTACCAATTGCATGTCATGTCTGAGACGTTCGCTCCAGGCGTCTCCGCTCGCAGCCCGCGCACTAACCTCAAACTCGAGTACTGACCTCGGGGCACTTCGGTTGAATCGGTTCAACACTCGAGCCTAAAACATGACGGCAGCCGATGGCGCGAGAACCTCGGGCTTAATCAAGAGACGTGGAGTCGTTCAACAGGTCCTTTACAGTGGGACGCCTCGCGAAGACTATCCATAGCCGGGCATCGGAACCTTCTGCAACGAGTGCGTCTCACCATAGTCTCTTGGCCCGCCTTGCATTTGAAACAACCGTCATATCAGACAGTTGCCTCACGTCGAACAGCTCTCCTCACGCTATGTGTATGGCTTCTTGTGTAAACATCATGCGATCTGCCGAGAACACTGAGAGGTCAGGTCATGCGCGAAACGAGATTGGTTTGGCCGACGCGCCGTTGCCTTTGCTTTTCGGTGGGGATACATGAACGCTAACTGTCGCATTTTCACAAATTCCCCGTTGCTGTCCAACGAACATCACGTTTCCCAACTCCAATTCTTGCACGTCGCTGGCGATATCTTCCTTTCGTTTTTTATTGGCAGCCGGCTGTCTCCCTCCTGATATTCATCACAACTAAAGCTCTTCGTTCATATTGAATACCATAGCGAATCCCCCGACGCGAATTCCCCGACATAAAAACCCCCGGCAAACACGCACAAGATGGCTTTCGAGTGGCTTGCACCAATCCTTACACCAGCAGCTTTGCGCTCAGTGGAAGCCGACGGTCGGCCAGTCATCACGCTTTTTCTCGTCATCTTCGGTCTTTCAATGTTCGGCGTCCTGATATGGTACGTCCACTTCGTTACATCTAAGATGTACCCAAAGAAGAAGGACCCGAACGCGAAAAAGGGAAAGCTGCTCGGCTTCATCAAGCGATAAACGGCCGGAGCAAAAGAAGACGGGGCCTAGTAACGTTGGGATCGGCGCGACTATGTTGAGATCGTCGCTGCTGCAGGGCCTTTACGACTATCGCGATTTTCTTTTCGAATACCCCGGAGTAGCGGCGTACGCACTCTCCCATCGAGTCTTTTTCGACAGAAACTCGCCTTGAGTCGACTCTCTCCCATCCAAACTTCTAGCGACAACACTTTCTGGATCTCAAGCCGTCGATCAATTTTGTTTTCAGTCATGGGGAAGTTGGAAAGTTGGGAGGCCGGCCGTCCAATAAGCATCAATTTTTCATCAGCCAAGCTAGTGTTTTGTCGTATCTTCAAGATTAATACATATTTTACCCACTCTAAGATGAATTCCTGAATGTGGAAATTCGAGTTTCAATCTCCGTGGCTTTGTTGTTCGTCACTCGTTACACAGGGCCTTCCGAAGCATGTCGGCTCTCGTAAGGTTGATCGGCAATCACTCTTCACCACTCACTAATCGATGACGTACGGCTTACACAATTGCAACAACGTGCAATGATTACGTGCATATCCGAATATCATCGCTAAATCCAAACCTTGTTATTTTTACTACAGCAATTCGGTGTGCACGAGGAAGCTACATTGGGCCACTATTGATCTAGCCTCAAGACTCTCGATTAAACACCCAAGACGAACCGAACGACCCGCCTTTACGATGACTTCTGAACCAAACCCCACCTTCTATCCTCTCCAAGGCAAAGTGGCCATAGTCACTGGCGCCTCGCGAGGCATTGGGGCTGGCTTGGCGTTAGAGCTGGCGAGACGAGGAGCAAAGGTTGGTCGAACACAGCCAATGAACCCTACCAGTCCACTGACATTCATGACAGGTCACACTCGTCTACACATCTCCCAAGAGCAGGAAGCTAGCGGAAGAAGTCGCATCCAAAATCAAGTCGCTTAGCAATGGTAGTGCATCGACAATCGTACAGGCCGACCTCAAGCAACTTGATGCACCCGCAAAGATTGTCTCGGCAACCCGAGAGGCCTTTGGCGACAAGATTGACATCTTAGTCAACAATGCTGGTGTCCTTTTCAACAAGTCTGTCGTGGAGACAACAGCAGAAGACTACGCTGCAATCTTCGACGTCAATGTTCGCGCACCTCTCCTCCTGACTGGTGCCGTAGTGCCACATCTGCGTGCCCCAGGCAGAATAATAAACATGTCATCTGTCGGCTCACGAGCCTGTTTCGCCAACCTGTCGCTCTACGCCGGATCCAAAGCGGCAATAGAAGGCATGACGCGGAGCCTAGCACAGGAACTAGGCGATGCCGGGCATACTGTCAACGCCGTCGCACCTGGTCCAGTAGAGTCAGAGATGCTAGCGGACGTGCCCAGAGATATCGTAGAAGGCCAATTGAAGCAGACGGCCGTTGAAAAACGCGTGGGCACTGTCGACGATGTTGCAAGAATTGTGGCGTGGCTCTGTGGTGAGGACGCGAAGTGGGTTTCGGGTCAGACCATCTCCGCGAGCGGTGGTTTCTTGATGCTGTGAGAGCGCGTTGTCATTGTTTTAGCAGCCAAGCTTCTTGTTTTGGAAATTGGGACTGGGTACGGTGCGGCTATGATGGTGTTTGGGGTTCCAAGACTGAACATGTTTGGACGGAAATAGTGGTCGGATATAGAACTGCTGTGTATTTGCGCCGCAGTGCGACCGTTGAAACATGCGGAACATGGCGGACCGTCGTATGCTATTGAAGATCGATGCCGCCACACCCGTCCGCCCGTCATAGAGTAATCGTGTGTGCTCTTTGAATGTTCTTTTCGTACAACAAGTAGTGGACCGCGGATTGTCCCATTGCTGGTCTCAGGACCTGTTACAAAGCTTCAGCCAAGGCGTGAGAGTTGCAAGCGTATCCCTCTCTTACAGCTGTCATTCTCCGCCAAGCCGCACAATTCTCACGAACCATTGAAGCTTGTCCACCGGCCCACATGGCAGGGCGGTCAAAAGGCGTCGGAGCACATGGAGTTGAATGGTCTCGTCACGCATCGGCAGTTGAGGCTCCAAGCACCGATCAGGGGCCTGTGAATGGAGGCGCCGCGCTCTAACGCACTAAGTTTTAGCCTCGCAGTCCCCAAACGCCTCTCAAACGTCTCCCTCTGCCTTTTCGCATAGCAAAGGCTAACATGCATGGCCATTCAGGTTTCAGAGCACAGCCTTGGCACACTTTTCGCCCCAGCCACGCCATGCCCCGTTTCTAATTGGCTAGTGCGCCGGTGCGATACGCGCTCTTGGATGGCGGTACCAAAGTGCGTTGCAGCAAGGTCATCGAATGTGGTTCGACTTCTGCTACCGTTTCGCTTTCTTTGATGGAAAGCCCTGAATTACCCATTGATTCACAAGGCCTGACTAACTAATACCCATTACCCACTTTCGCTGCTTGTGCAGAGATGACCTGACTTGTCCCATCCCCCGTCGTCGCCGCTTTTTCCCTCTTTTCGCCGCATCGCAACGTTGGCTTATAGGCTTTTGTTTCCCCTACTCACCCCAAGACTCGACCGATTTCATGCCGGTGCTTCCTTAGCCGCGTGACTGAACGCCTCTTTTCGTACCCTCTTCTCTTCTTTTCGTGCGGGCACTTTTAGTAAGTCGTGTCGTTGTTCGTCGATGGCGTCGCTGTCGGTGTTGGCCCTGCTCTGACTAACCATCGTGTAGATTACTTAGACATTCTTTGACCTTGTTGTTCTACTTCGGCCACATTCAGCAGGTCTGAAGATCATCGGCCTACACAACTGACACTCCTCGGCTACTACATTCGCTCCACTTTGTAGTCATGTCTTATACCACCAGCCTTACGGGTCGTGAGCGGTCGAGATGGCCGCCGCTTACGCGCATGCTCATGTCCGGCGAGATGTCGGATGAAAAGGCGCGAGAGCTAACGCGGAAAGAGAAGTTTGATGTGTGGATGGTCAACGAAGGTTACCGAAGATTGTGAGCGACAGCCTCTAACTGCTCGAAGAGCACAACTAATACAAACAGCTTCGTCTTCACCTTCGCTATTCTTCACATCATGGTTTTCGTTTTTGGTATGATGAATTATGGGTTAAAAGATAACTCCATCGGTTCAAGAAATACCTTCGGATTGACCTTTCCCATCGCCCGTTCAGCAGCTCTTGTGCTACACGTCGACGTAGCCTTTATCCTGTTCCCAGTATGCAGGAATCTAATTTCCATGGCTCGTCGAACGCCATTGAACGACGTAATTCCTTTCGATAAGAACATCACCTTTCACAAGCTGGTAGCCTGGTCCATTGTCTTCTTCTCCTGGGTTCACACCATCGCTCACTGGAACAACCTTGCCAAGTTTTCCGCATCGAACAACCTAGGATTCATGGGTTTCATTCTCGCCAACCTCGCTACTGGACCCGGTTGGAGTGGTTATGTCATGTTGATTTCGTTAATGGCTATTGCAATCACAGCAGCGGAAAAGGCTCGTCGCGCAAACTTTGAACGCTTCTGGTACATGCACCACCTCTTCATTGTCTTCTTCATCTTCTGGTCGATTCATGGAGCTTTCTGCATGATCAAGCCGGACTTTGCGCCTTTCTGCGATGGTATCGGTGTCTTCTGGGAGTACTGGATGTATGGTGGATTTGCGTATTTGGCTGAACGTATCGCTCGTGAGGTTAGGGGACGACACAAGACGTATATTTCCAAGGTCATCCAGCACCCTAGCAACGTTTGCGAGGTGCAGATCAAGAAAGAGCACACCAAGACTCGTGCCGGACAGGTATGTTTTCCCCAGATGGACAAGGTTGCGCTGCTAACAAACATAGTACATCTTCTTGTGCTGCCCCGAAATCTCCATTTGGCAATACCATCCCTTCACACTTACCAGCGCACCCGAAGAAGACTACATCTCCGTTCACATTCGTATGGTCGGTAACTTCACCAAAGCCTTCGGTCAGGCCCTTGGCTGCAACACTGAAAAGAAGGCTGGCGGTGAGAAGGGTGAGAAGGGCGGGTCAAGCGAGGAAATTGCTTTGCGTCAAATCCTTCCGCGCGTCTACATCGACGGACCTTTCGGTTCCGCTTCCGAAGATGTGTTCAAGTTTGAAGTCGCCGTACTCTGCGGTGCTGGTATCGGTGTCACGCCTTTCGCTTCCATTCTCAAGAGTATCTGGTACCGCATGAACTACCCGCAAGGATCCCGCACTCGGTTGAGGAAGGTCTACTTCTTCTGGATTTGCAGAGACTTCGGGTCTTTCGAGTGGTTTCGATCATTGCTCCTAGCTATCGAGGCCCAGGATGTAGATGACCACATCGAGATCCACACTGTAAGTTCTCTGCATAAACAACACCCTCGTCCCGTTTTCATACTAACCCTCCACCCCTAGTACCTCACCGCAAAGATCAAAGCAGACGACGCCACAAACATCATGATTAACGACGCAAACGCAGAACAAGACGCCATCACCGGTCTCCGCGCTCCCACAAACTTCGGTCGACCAAACTGGGATATGATCTTCAAGTCCATCCGCAAGATCCACTCGCCTGCTGAAGCTGGTGTCTTCTTCTGCGGTCCCAAGGGTCTTGGATCCACCCTCCACGTCAAGTGCAACATGTACTCGGAGCCAGGCTTCAGCTACGTGTGGGGCAAAGAGAACTTCTAGCGGAAATTCTCGTTTACGATTGCTAGTCAAGGGGAGGAAGAGAGAGAGATGCGTTATTGGAAGGCAGGAAGAAGGTGGGAGAGATACCATTTCGAGCAACACAGGGAGCGAATTCTCCAACCTCCATTACTACCATTGTATATAATTCGCTCGTCCGGCACCCCTTTCTGTTACCGTCGCTGATGTTGTCGTTTTCGTGGTTGTTGTCGTCGTCGTCATCATTTTTCCTTTGAGCTTGATCACGTCGCAGCTGCAAGCGGTTGCGACAATCTTAACGATACCATAGAACCCACCCTAATAGCGAGATCAATATAGCAAAAAGAATTCCCATGATGTCTCAGTTGTTCATCCCATCATCGTTTACATGCCTCTAAACTCATCTCCACATATCCCACATCATCAAGCCAGCGAAGGGGGAAAATAGCCTAATCTCTCTCTCTTTCCTTTTCTCTCGTGCCATCCACACCCAGCCAACAATCCCCCTTCATGCCCTTGCTCCTGCCTAAGTAGCACAGCCCCTCCCCAAATCACGCCACACGCCTTTATGCATCCAAGCCACCTCAAACACGCCGAAACTGCGCTTGCCGCAGAGCCACGAAGCCGCAGCCTCTTCCAGTTGCTGTGTAATAATTGAACTGCCGCGTCCCGGCTATCGGCTTCTTGTTGAGATTGTGCCGTTGCCTTGCGGGGGAGTCGTACGAACGGTGTGACGCGAAGACGGGATGGGGGTCGGTGGTCAAGCTTTTTATGTCGCGGGAGCTAAGGGCTTGGTAGGAGTGGGTTTCGAGGAGAAGGTTGAGCATCGAGGCTCTCACGGTGTTGTAATGTTTCTCTGTATGTTGAGTCTACTTGGGCTACGAATGTGTTGAAAGGTAGGGGCTCGCTTAAAGTACTTTCTTCCACCCTTTTTCTAACCATTCGTTGATCTCGATCAGTCCTTCGAGTTCTTTGACGTCTGGCTTGATTCCCTCGCCTACACTTGCGTCATGGGCTCCAATCACCCATACGTTCTCCTTTCGTGCAAATTCCCTGGTGCGGAGCATGGTATCTACCGCCTGTTCAGAGTCAACATGCATAGCAGACTTGGCGTACGGTGGCCGAGCAGTCCGTCTAGGCTCCTTGAGGATATCCGCATGGTGAAAGCAGTCACCAGCCAGCAGCACAAACGAGCTTTCCTTTTCGCCAGCGCCCGATGTAGTCCTTACAAGCATCATCTGGTGGCCCGCGGAATGCCCAGGCGCATCAACAATATACGCCGACCCATCGCCAAAAACGTCGTAGGCGCGCTCAAACGCACCAAGAGGCGTCCACTCAGGTTTCTTCAAGTCAACAGCAGCGTATTTTCCCTTGATCATACCTTCCATAACCTGCCCCGCTCTCTTGTCTCCCGCCTCTTTTAAAACATCGTCGGGTAAATAACTCTCTACAATCTTCCTACTCCCATCCACAGGCAGCGTATCGCTCAGCGTAGGCGCCTTCTCATCAACCGGATAGCCCGGCCGCGCATACGTACAACACGTAGGACCAACCCACAACTCGGCGTTTTCAAACCCCGCCTTCGCCCCATCACCCAGATGGTCAAAATGCATATGCGAGAAGATGACTGCCTTGACCGTCTCAGGCTGCTGCCCAGGCGAAGCATATTTTCTGAGAATCTCCTCCGGGGACTTGGGCTCGCAAATGAAGGTCGGCAGAGCGCCGTCGCGGATCACAGGAGGTAGGTTTTCGAGATCCGGGCGTATGCCTAGGTCGAAGAAGTACTTTGTGCCGCTTGCGGTGTGCTCGATTAGAAACACATAGTCCGGGGCGTAGTATCGTTTTCGGGTTTCGTTCGATGGATTAGCATCGGCGGATTCTTGGGGTTGGTCAGGGCCAGGGAGGAGGACTAGGTCGTAGGGGATGTGAATCCCGCCGGCTTGGATGAGGTGAACTTTGCATGTTGCGGATGAGGAGGGTATGGGGTGCCAGGGCAAATTGGGGAATGCTTCTGCCATATTTTGTATGAGTTTTTCAAGGTGCAATGTTGACGTCCTCTTGTATATTTACTCGAAGAGCTGCTGGTGGCTACGTTGAGTTGGATATCTATGTAGATGTGTCTATGACGTCACAGACGTTCATCAGCAAGATCTAATTGAAGATAGCGTGGTGTTGCGTCGCTGACACGCATTATTATCTCAATTCGGTAGTTTACTGATTATGGCCAGGGGATACGCGATGTATGTCCATTGTATGAATGCGATACTTCCAATTCTCGTCGCCTCTCGAGCATTTGTACGCGGAATACGTTTTCGCTCTCAATACGCTTACGGTACTACCATGTCGTTTTGTCAGTTCCATTGGAAAATCTCGTCATGTGTCTGTCGCATTTCAGTAATGATTAGGAAGCAGGCGAGGTTGAACAGGCAGGTGCACACTCCTGCCTTTCTGCCACCACTCTTTGTTTCACCTCACCTCATGCTCAGGTGAAAAATCGCTGCCAGAAATCGGCAGCGTTCTCTCCGAGGCAGCTTGAGCAATCCAGCACTGCTCTTCGCGATATCGACCACAAGCACTAACCATGACCGACTCACCTGCGCAACCCACAGCAGCTCTACTTGATTCAGATCCGCATAGGTATCAACGGACTCTGGAGTACCTCGAGAACCTACCAGAGCAGAAGGTCTCGCAAGCGCCTGTACTCGCTCCAGGACTACAGTCATGCGAAATTCTAGTGGAGATGTGGAAGCCACTTCATGCTCCAGCACAACCCAAGCCGTATCACTCTCGGGCTCAAGGCATGCGCTACCCCAGGGCGGCTCCATACCAGCAACTCATTCTTGAAAGCCTCAACAACAACGATGTACTTTACATGATAGTGGACATCATTTGCACAATGCAAGACATTCAACACAGCTACAGCAATCCAAAGACAAGCTCTGACTTCCGGGAGGGGGCAGCACACTATTCTGTCTCTCGCTAGTAAGTAAGCGTACGCGGGCAGTCTGCATCCCAAAGCCCTTCGAGAAGGTATTTCGATACGCATGTTCTATGAGAGCACTTAACTGCCAGTCGAGGAATATCAGAGGCAATCCACTTCTTCCGTCCCTTCCTAATGTACTGGGTGCTATCAAGTAGGTACCACGGAAAGCGAGCCGACCGGTTTGAGCTATGTACTGAACACATGATCTAGAGCTTGTGACATATTTACGACTTCCGCTGAAAACACCACATTCTGCCGAACTCGGCTGGCAAAGACGCTACCCAAGATGGAATCTCTCACCGAGCTTTCGATCACGCATCGAAAAGATGTTGACATTTCTGGCCTTACGGTGACTTTTCGGCGTGAAGGAGTTCTTCTCCGCACTGTCACTCGCCTTCGCATCTTGTCTCACGGCAGGTAAGCATTCTTAGTGAAAGCCTGCCCTAACATCGAGACTTTGGGCTTTGTTTACAATTTCAAACATGACGACCTGATGCGTACTGCCGGCGAGCTAAAGACTTTAAAGCATTTGGAGATTTGTAACGATATTTGGTGCAAGAACAACATACAACAGTTGTATAGACTCTTTCTGGAAATCCAAAGCCTGGCTTTGCGTAGAAGAATTGGTCATGCATCTGTTACTGTAAGTACACACATGAATACACATCACATAATGCATCCATACTGATACATTAATAGACCTTCGCTGAAGCTTTTTGAATGTTCCAAAACTTGAGCGATCTTGCGATGACTACCAATCAACAGACCACTGACGAGGATGCGGAAGATGCATTTTCTGATGACTGTTCAAGGTCCGGTAGCTGGATTGAAGGAATGGAACAGAAGAACGAGCTCGATGAAGATCAGAGAGCCATCGCGAAAGCGTACTTCGAATACTTGCCTGCACTTCGTCAACTCTCCTTGATTCATGATCAGGCTTATACCGACTGGTCGTCTACACATTGGAGCGATGAGTCGATCGAGTTAGCTGCTCACGGACCCGAACGGAGCCAGCCAATACGCTTGTATAGATCTGATTTGAACAGGGGCGTGAGAGTTCGCCGTCAGAAGTGTGATCTTGAAGGCTTCGCTAAGCTGTTTTCATTTCCTAGGGAAATGAAGTATGGCGAAGAACGCTTCGACCCTGCTACCCCCTTTCACTACGAATTCGACACTCGGGTTTCTGTGAGGGAATTTCTCAAAGAGGGCCAAGTTTTGCTGACATTAGCAGACGAACGAGTTTCGTCGGTACAGCGCGGTCAAAGCGGAAGCAATTTCCCTTCATCTATGGAAGTGAGATCCTAGGTCATGGTAGCAGTGCACTTACTTCGAAGGGGGCATATCACGGAATCAGCCAATGGCAAAAAAAAAAATCATCTTCCTCGCTACAATGCAGTCACATAGCTAGAATTGGACTCTACAGTCGTAATCGTCAGCTTACTACCGATGTCTGCTTACCATGACCTCTCCTCTTCTCATACTCCATCCCGTCACCCTTCCCTTCTACCCCCTTCCACCCCACACCTCCTCTTCCTCCTGCCCCGCCTTCTTCTCCCTACACTCATCGCACTCCCCTTCACCCTCCGCATACACGGCATCCATCTCGTCCAAAGGCCCCAGACACCTCATTCCCCTACGACAAGCGTCCTGACACGCTTCACATGTCGTGTCTTTGTGGGTCGGCCACTCAGTGTTCGGATTAGCTTGTTTCGCATTTTTGGTCTGCGTGGGGCGCTGGCAGTGTGGTGGGTGGAGGGGGGAGATGTGTGTGCATGTGTATTTTGTGGAGCGGATGTAGCACATGGTTTAGAAGTTAGTGGATGAAAGATTGGATTGAGGGTTTGAGGGATTTGCGAAAAGTGTGGTAGGAAATAGTGAGAGAGTTTGTTATTCGTGGGAAAGACAGTGACGTGCCCTTGGCTTCTTTATAGCCGCAGCACAGTGCAGAGGTTGGTGATGGGTGCCAACACACTGCATTGTACACAGTGATGGAGGCGCGATTGCTGAAACATTGTATCAATAATGCGTATCTTGTGAAAATATACATGTATAGCTGCAGTGAATACTCGAAACGCCCAACACAAGCCACGCTCTATCTTAGCCGCCAAAGAGTCCAGCGGGGTATATACACCTAAAATGAATGTATAGATATGCCGTCGACATTTACTTGGCCAGGACGGGTGCTGCCTTGCCCGCCTTCTCCGCAGCAATACTCGCAAGCTTCTGCAGCTTCTCGGCGCGCACCTGGCGGAAGTAGCGGAAGAGAAGGATAAAAGAGAGTTCGATGCGCTCCTTGGTCATCATAAGGAAGCCCTGGACGAGCAGGCCCTTGAGGATCTGGGGACCGATGCCCTTGAATAAGGCCATGGGGCCTTCGTGCTGGATAATGTATTGCATGACCTCTGTGAACGACTTGAAGGGCTTGCCGTTCCTGGCTGGTGGTGGTTTTGACTGGAGGCCGACTTTGGCGACGATGAGGGGTTGGGTCGCGAAGGTTGCGAGGGTCTTGGAAAGGGCGCCGAGGACTGTGACGATTAGCTTTGCTGCTATTTCTCGTGATAGTGTTAGACTTACGGAAGGCCTCCATGGGCTTCAGGGTCTTCTTTCCGGGATACAGCATTTCCCGCAGTCGCTGATAGGCGCCGTATGTAATGGAGGGATTAACGACTAAGACTAAACTCGCTCGAAGACCTCGCCACAGTCCTGACCAGCCGTCTTCACCGTTGATTACATCCATGGCGGTAGCGACCATGCCCTTTCGCTCTGCCTTGCTCATTGTCTGTTGTCTCGTCGTCACAACCGCAACCGGGATGGTGAACAGCTGGGCGAGCGCGCCCGCTGCCGCTCCAAGGGAGAGCTCGACTGCCGTGCCGGGCGACGTTTGTAGCGTGCGGTTGGCCATGTATAGACTCCGGACAATGGTGTACCAGTAAAAGTAGGCAAAGTTGGTGGAGGCAACGCCGAGCAGCGAGCCTCCTATGCCGGCGTAGAGACCGGAGAGACCCTCCTGTGCGAATACCTTTTGCAGCGCGTCGATAGCGCCATCGTAGTGTTCGTCATCGGCGGGATTGGCGTCGTTGGAGTTTGGGGAGCGCTTGACTTGGACCTGTAACCGCGTCTTGATCCTGGGATTGCGTTAACATGGCTGTCGAGAGAAGGTGACGGCACGTCAGTGGTGATGCGTACAAGTCTAACGGGTAGACAAGAGTGTTTGCGATAACGGCACCAGCAGCGCCGGCGACGGCATTACCCCATGGCGGTAGAGTCTCTACCTTGGACTGCCCAGCCATTGCAGTGGTCACGGATGATGGTTGCTAGGATATGGACTCGGGCTATTGCGACGACGAAAGGGACGCAACCGGCGACGGGATGGTTTGGGGTAAATGGAAAAGTATAGTTTGTGCTATTTCATGGTAGGATAACCGACTAGGGATTCAGGATACCAGCATCGGAGGTTAGAAAAAGCGGGCAGGGGACCTTCATGATGCTCCGCAACGCGATAGCGCTGTCGCATGCATGGCTGACCTCTCCCGAGGTTCCAAAGGCCGAGGTTCAGGCTCGGGCATATGACGACACACCGCAGGCCCGTGAGCCTCCCTTCACCCTGCCTTTTGGTACGCCAGACTTACGCGGAGAGAAGTCGCAATAGACTCGGCATACTTCGCAGGTGAAGGAGGAAGGTTTCGCTACGCTTACCTGCCATGGAGGCGCAGTATTTTGGATTCAAATGGCAGTCGCGACACGTTTTTGGTAGGAACGTGCGTCGCGCTAAGACTTCAAGCACCCAAGCCACAACACCAGGACACCATCACCACATCTGGCCCCACACTAACCCCGAATCCCCAGTTACCCCATCATTATGGCCCAGCATAAGTAGTACCGCTACTTGCATGCCGTTTTGATCAGAGTTTCTTACCGTTGCTTTGTTTCGTGTCTTTCACCATGGCGGATCGGGCTGCTCAGCTTGAGGCTTTCAAAGCCGCCGCAAGCGTATGTGATAACGCAGCTAACTTACCTTTACCACAAGGATGAATATTGGATCGTGCACCATACTAATCAGAGCCCCAGAATTGCCGCTCTCAACTGAACACGGCAGCTACCAAAGATGAGGCTCTCACCTTGGCCATCAGCGCAGCCGATAATCTGCTGAAAGCGCTTAAGTTATCATCAAGTTCCGATGAAAAGAAACAAATCAAAGCGCAGTGTGCTGAGATTATGAACTTCGCCGATCGCATCAAGAAAGCCGAGAAATGGACACCCGTGGTCAAACCACAAACACCAAACACCAGGAACGAGCAGATTGGTCAGTGGGTGGCGCAGGTTGCTGTGACTGCTGATCCATCGATGGGGCTTGAAGATACCACTACGCAATCGAGTTCTTCTCGTTATAACCCTTCTTCGACATCAGCGCCGAATGACCGCACTCATGCTACGCCAGGTAAATCCTCTTCTTCTTCAGTTTTAAGATTCGTTCGACGCGCAGGTACTTTTTCGACACATTCATCAACCAAAGAAGCTGTTCGCAAATCGTCGATGCTGCTTATTAACCTCTTGGATGATGTACCCTCGGTCAACAAAAGAAGCGCAATTGCTGATATATCGCACGAAGATAGTCCGAATACAAAGACTGGAAACGCCTCCCACGCGGAGGATGTATCTGATAGGAATGTAAAGTCATCTCCTCAGCCAACGTTATTCAAGACCAGTAAACTGGCTCTTTCACCAGCGACCGCACCTCACTCCCAAATACATAGGCTACGAGAGCCAGTCTCAACAAGAAAGCTGCCTGCGAGAGAGAGTATCATCTTGCTGAAAGCATCCACTGTCAATGGTTTCAAGTTCCCGCCTTGGGACGGGAATCCATCCGTGGATGAGTTTGTTCAACAAGATGGGGCAGCCCACTACACGTAAGTAATGCATGCCATGAGAAGCAATACTCTATTCTGACAATCACAGCGAGGGACGCGATTTGAGCCTGTCTACATACCAGCAGCAATTCTTCCAGGGCTGGTTGCCAGCCAAAGAAGCCGTGCCTCCACCTTCACAGTTTCCTAACAGGACAGGGATTGGTCCCTTGATGTCTAGTACGAGACCTCTTGACCTCGTACAGGATGCAGCCTCAGATTGCTCAGTGGTCACGAGTTTATGCGCTGCTATTGCTCGCGCTGAGCGGGGCCACGACCAGGTCCGTCTTTTGCACCACGATGGGCTTCAATACTGACCATGGTAGATACTCACAAATAAGCTGTATCCCTATGACAAGCAGCTTGGCAAGCCAGTGCCCTCATTGAATGGCAAGTACATTGTACGGCTCAACTTCAATGGCTGTTGGAGAAAGGTTATCATCGATGACCGACTGCCGGTCTCAAATACTCACCGACTACTCCACGTCATTGATCGCCGTAACCCTGCATTATTGTGGCCAGCATTGCTCGAGAAAGCCTATCTCAAAGTCCGCGGCGGCTACGACTTCCCTGGAAGTAATTCATGCGGCGATTTGTGGGCAATGACCGGCTGGATACCAGAACAAGCCTTCTTGCAAGAGTAAGCTATCAGTATTCTCACACCGGACTTCAAATGCGCTGATACTTTCCAGGGCAGACACGGTTCCAGACCAATTGTGGAAGCGCATTTATAACGCTTTCATGTATGGTGATGTTCTCGTTACCGCGGGGACTGGCAAAATGTCGAGCAGGCAAGAGCGAGAGCTTGGCTTAGAGGGCCAGCACAGTTATGTGGTGCTCGATATGAGGGAGACCGATCAT
This sequence comes from Stemphylium beticola, assembly GCA_029100535.1. NCBI lineage: Eukaryota > Fungi > Ascomycota > Dothideomycetes > Pleosporales > Pleosporaceae > Stemphylium > Stemphylium beticola. The sequence continues at coordinate 56,368 of JARBXR010000131.1, read as the reverse complement.
GACCGCCTTTTACTCATCAAAAATCCGTGGGTGGAAGGCAAAGGCTGGCGCGGGCCTCGCCCGTCGGCTCTGGCTGCTGTGGACGCTTCTACATCTAGCGAGGAGTCCAAAAACAGCCTAGAGAGCTACCACAGAGATAGCGTCCCGACTCCAGATCGCCCGCATCCAACCACTTTCTGGATAGGACTCGAGCAGGTCATACAGCACTTTGAGAGTCTCTATTTGAACTGGAATCCCGGATTGTTCCAATATCGACAAGACATTCATTTCGAATGGGATGTCAATAACCCATCTCTAGGTGGCTGCATTGTCAAACATCCCCAGTTTGCCTTGACGTCCAAGGGGGGCGGGCCTGTATGGCTCCTCTTAAGTCGCCATTTCCGAGATGCGCCAGCAACTACTAAAGAAGAGTCTGATGCATTCAACGATGGAAGCATTCGCCGTGATTCTCAAGTCAGCACCAACGGAGACGCACCCAAAGGCTATATGAGCATATACATCTGCAATGGTCACGGCGAGCGACTCTACATGAAGGATACTTATACAGAGTCGAGCGCCTACGTGACGACACCACAATGTCTTCTCCGCGGTGACACGGACGCCAACTCAGCCTACACGGTAGTGATCGATCAGGACGACTTGCCTCCCTCAACGTACACGTTCTCTTTGTCGGCATTCGCCAACACGCCGATCACGCTTGAACCAGCGTCGCCGCGATTCCCACTGCAGAGAATCGAGGAAGGCGCGTGGACAAGACAAACGGCTGGCGGTGGGACAGACTCGGCCAAGTACTTTGATAATCCTCAGTATTCGCTCAATGTCCGTCAACGTGGATCGCTAGCGATACTGCTGACGAGCACTAATCACGAGCATCCTTTACATGTCAAACTTGCTCTAGGTCACGGAAAGAGACTGTATCGTCTGCAGAGTCGCGACGTGCTAGCAGACTCTGGTGACCACCGCAGTGGATGTGTGCTTGCAGAGATCAAGGACCTTCAGCCCGGCTGCTATACGGTTATCTGCTCGCTTTTTGAGGCTGGATTGACGGGAGACTACACACTGCGAGTCGACAGTAGCAGCGAGGTTGATTTGAAGCAGATTCCACGCGACGGTGCTGGACTGCTCTCCATGAAGCTTGCTCCTGCATGCTTTGGCGCCCATGTGCACAAAGTAGCAGCGCCACTGCAACCGTATCGGTTGGCTTCATACACCATCATCGCCCGATTCTTGAAAGCGACAAGTCCACGCGCAATGGATCTGGGTAAGCTAGCGCGCAGCCCGCTGCGGCTCAGCGTTGAACTCGGCCGGGGTCCAGAGCGCAAATTCATCGTCGCTAGCGAACAAGGAGAGTATGCCGATTCTGCCACAGTTCGGTCCGAAAGCGTCAACATTGATCCGAGGCTCAGCAGCCAGGGCGATATGTGGCTTGTTCTGGACAGATTGTCGGGCCCTGGAGGGCCGGTGGAGGAGTGGTACGATGTGGAAATCTACACCGACACACCCAAAGCATGCGAAATTGGTGTCTGGCGGGAATGGGATGATTGATGAGCTGCGAGCACATGGGAAAGAGCGTTTTGGCGGTAAGGACGGACGGATGGTCATTTGCATTGTCGATCACAGCGATCAGACATTAGCCCCATGTGGCGGACTCGGGCGCAGTCAGGTACAGAGGTTCATGATGCGAACGTCAGGCTACACCATCAGTCCAGGAGTGGTGAATGTCAGTAGGTGGTAAAGATGGATCACGAGCTCTCACACATCTCGGGCAATGCGAAGTGAGCCACACGGTGGTGAAACATGGCCAGGGTGGCGGTGTGCGGCGAGACTGGATCCAATCAAGGGCTGCACGATCTGACAATGCATGTTCCTATTGCGTGTTTCGTCTTGCAGCAGACGCGCATGGTGGTATTAGAGGCACGATAACGGCGCGCTAAAGAAAAGCAGAAGATACCCTGCACCTTTGTGATAAAAGCACAAGGCAAAGTCGCATCTGAGTGCTCTCTATATATATACTTTGATGCTCTGGCAGTGTTGTATTCCCTTCTCCACTACTATCGAGGTACCTACCCCGCTGTAACAAGGTTCAAGGCTATCGGCTACGCTACGTCAGTACTTCCGCGCGCGCCAAGGGATTCGAAAAGCGCACCGCCTCAACACCTGACGGCATCAACCAACACTCTCTAGAATCAGCTTCGAGCTCTTTGCTTGATTCGATACTTCCCCCTCGAGTACCGCATATATTCTATTTCCATGGCGGACCTCGCGCCAGAGAAGGCCCAGTCGGCCTCGGCACCCGCGTCGACGATCAACTCACGGGCAGCTACACCTTCAAACGCTGGCGCAGAGAAGGCCCCGGATGACAGCTCCAAGTTCAAGACCTTTTTGGGCATATTGAGGAGGTAACGTAGCACCACCCAGCCACAGCAGGCCCAAGGGGCAATACCGGCGAGCCTCAAGGCGCAAAGGCTAACTGCATGTCCTCCCAGATTTATTGGCGTGTCCGACCTCGCTGCCGTCCGCTTCTCGCTCCCCGCACAACTCCTTGAACCGAGACCAAACCTGGGTATGTTGGCTGAATACCGAGCGATACGGATATAAGGATGTACGGGACATGGTCTGACGGATAGCAGAGTATTGGCACTACTTGGACAGACCCGACACATTCATCAGGTCAGTGCAGCGTCAGCTATATCGAAAGTGCCGTGACTGACTCGCGCAGCATCGGAGATTCAGATGAAGACCTGGGGCGCATGCTGGGATGTCTGCGCTTCTGGTTCACCAAGGACCTGGTATGCGGCTCGTACCAAGACTGACGATGGAGCTAACGTTGGGTCAGAAATACGTCAAGGGCAAGCCATGCAAGCCTTACAACTCTACACTCGGCGAGTTCTTCAGGGTATGGAACTCCGCAACAAACCACAAACCACCAGCTGACCCTCGCAGTGCAACTGGAAAATCGAGGACACCCATCCCACCCTCAAGACGCCGACTTCGGCACCAGCGAGCGCCGCCAGCAGCGCCAAAGGCGACGGCAAGACTGTGACCGTTTCCTACCTCACCGAGCAGACATCGCACCACCCTCCCGTCTCCGCATTCTACGTCGACTGCCCCGAGAAGGGCATCAGCGCACGGGGCTACGATCAATTGAGCGCCAAGTTCACCGGAACAAGCGTGCGCGTCGTGGCTGGAGCACACAACCTGGGCATCTTCATCAACCTGAAGAACCGGGATAACGAGGAGTACCAGCTCACCCACCCAGCGGCCTACTTGGGAGGCATACTGCGAGGTTCCCTCAACGTATCTGTCGCCGATAGCTGCTTCATCACCTGCCCAAAGACGGGGCTCAAGGTCATTCTGGAGTACCAGGAAGAGGGCTGGCTCGGTCGGTCTCAGAACAAGGTTCTTGGCGTCATCTTCAAATATGATCCTAATAACGATAACATAACAAAGATCAAGGATGTATCAGACAAGGATGTTCTTGGGCGGATAGAGGGCAACTGGCAAGACAAGGTCTACTACACCCTTGGAAGCAAGCCCTTTGCCAAGGTTCCTGTAAGTGCTGTGAGATCTGACTCAAAGTGTAATCTGACGCATCAACAGGAGAAGAACCTGATCATCGACCTCAACCCCCTCGATCCCATAGCCAAGATCGTCCCACCCATGGACCAGCAGCTTCCCAACGAGTCCCTTAAATTCTGGGATGGCGTGACAAATGCCATAGTAGGCAAGCAATACGGTGTCGCCACCAACCTGAAGACAGAGATTGAAGAGAAGCAACGGCAAAAGGCCGCAGAGCGCAAGGCTACCAATAAAGAATGGCAGCCGCGATTCTTTACTGGCGCCGTCACCCCTATTGGCAAGCCAGATCTCACCAAGGACGGTGAAGAGGCGCTGAAGAGACTCCACGAGGAAAACTACGAGTTACCACCGGGCCAAGAATACGGTGCTTTCTAAGCATCCTTCTCCTGCAGACCGTCACCTAGAAACGCATTTGAACCAACGCGACGAGCGCGAACCGGACTTTCATTACGATATCCACTACTACGCTTGACATACCTGTGGACGAAACACACGCCACCCTCATTTGGCATATCCACCTTGATCATCTCGGCAACTCTTTTTCTTGTTGATTAAACAGAGGAGCATGGCTTTGTTCTACGGCGTTTTCCGTATACATATACTCGGAACGGGGCAACTCTCTTCATGATCATGTGTCTCTTTTTTTTTGCCACGATTATTTACGAATAGATCTCTAGACTGCCTTTTGCCTGACACCAGGGCGACTTTATCGTCATCGTACGCACTTACTTGAACCAAACGGAGAAAGGAAAGAAATGATACCCCAACGCAACACTATTGCAAACTCCCGAAGCAACAAGACGAACTGAACCGGGTGCCTGATTACGTTGATGTGAAACAAAGGCAATGGAAGGTTGGGGCAATGCCCTTTTCCTATTGTGCATTCATTTTTGACTCGATTGCTCGGTATTAATCTACAAAGATTTGGACCATCCAAGTCGGCCACCTGAAATCGCCCTAAAACTCCAAAGTCCAGGCGGCAAGATGGTAAGAAAGCCATGAACTCCTTCCAACCCAATCCCTTAATTACTCATGACTTCCCAGATGTCCCTATGACTCCAAAATCCCGGATCTCCATTCCCGCAAGTGCCCGCAATTTTCCCCTGTCCGAATGCAAACACCTCTCCAGCTTCCAGCTTCAACACCCACCCCCAACTCCAACATCATCAACAGCAATGCTCCACCCCTCCCCACTAACCCCCTCCCCCTGCACACTAACAGAAACTGTATGCCCTACCCCACCAGCACTAACATCCCCCACCACACCCTCGCCCCAGACCTTCACCCACTCCTCAACGCCACCACCACTCTCCCCACCCATCCAAACCGGGCCCCCACAACTCTCCGCGTCGAGAAACAACTCAACCCGCGTCTGTCCGCTCGCCCGTGAACTGCTGATCCACGCCCAGCACGATACCGTTCCGCCTACGGGGACGGGGAGTGAGATGTAGGATTGGGATAGTGTGAGTGTGGATGTGGTGCCATTGCTGCTGTTGCTGTGGGCGGTGTAGGAGGACTGGCCTGTGTGGGAGAGAACGGGGGAGGGGCCGCGGGTTGAGAAGGAGCCGGTTGCTATGTCGAGCCAGGGGGTTAGGGTTGCGGACTCGAAGGAGGGGTTTAGAAGGGCGTTTGTGCAGGGGGTTGTGGGGAGGGGGAGGGGTGTGCCTGCGGCGGTTGTGAGGAGGGGGAGGAGGAGGACGGGGGTCCAGACGTTGAAGCGTGGTGGAGGCACCATGGTGAGTCGGATTTGATCGTGATCTAAGAAAGCGCTGTCCGGGTGTTGGATACACGAGTCCTCAGTCGATATAACGCCTTTTTTCTCGTTTAGATGTCCCTAATTGGGCAGTTTTTCTGTTCTAGAGGTCGATAATCGGTCGTGTTTAGATCAGACTAGTAGGCTATTGGATCGTGGTGGAAGTGACAGCTTTCTTTCTCTGTCGTTGGGCTTGGTTGGTTTACGCTAGGACCTGGTTGGGCTGTGTAGGCGGTGCATATGCGAGGTAGCTGAGGGAAATTGAGTGAGTTAAAGCGCCGGTTTCGCTCGAGTAGACAGTGGAGTGGGCCTTGGTTGCGGTGGAGGCGAGTTGTGCTGTTGTCAGGGGACGATGTGGATAGAGGGTACTGTATGTAGAGTTGAGGAGCGTTGTTGTGGGTAGGTTTGCGGTGGTAAGAGTGGTAGATTGGAAGTGTGGGTGGGTGCGGCTTTGTAGGTAAAGGTTTTATGTGTGAGAGAGTAAGTAAGTAAGTAAATGGGTGAGAGAAATTGTCGTGTGCTGTAGAAAAGGGACGAGGTGATAATACAACAACCAAAAGAAGAAGAAGAAGAGATGCGATACCTCAACGGCAGCTAAGCGCGAGGTAGGACGGGTGAAGGTGAAGGAAGAACAGAAACAAGCAAGAAAGCTGATAAGTAACGACGAACAGATAGCAGAAAGGTACGAAAAGAAAAAGCCAGAATCTAGACCTTATGTCTATAGCAAGACATACACTCACATCTCCTTTTACCTCTCTCCCCCTCTCTTCGCTCAACACGTCCCTCCAGCTAAAACTCACCCACCCAGCCTATCAACCCATCTATCCCCATTCTCCTACCCAGAAGGCCAAACGCACAATCCACCCCGCGCCCTCCATGTCACGCAAGCCACAAAACCATGTCCAAAGTAGTCGAAACACCGAAACGGGCAGAGAGAGAGGGAGAGAAGGGGAAAGATACAGCACAGGCAATCCTATCCTTATCCCTTTCCCCCACTACCTAGAAGGCGACAAGGCGACGAGATGAGACGGGCACTATCTATCAGTCCCACCGTACCAGCCACATATAGCTAACAAACGGGGTAATAAGACTTATTTTGCTTACTGGCGAGTAGATCGGAACATGCGAAAAGCGTCGCTGCTGTTATGCAAGTTTCTGTTGTTAGAGCTGTCTAGGATCCAGCACCGGCTCAACGTCACCGTCAACGTTAACGGCTGTCTGGCTGGCAGGATAACGGGCAGGATAGCAAAGTCGTCTTAACACTAGCGCTAGCCCCAGCCCGCCATCCTCCCGAAGCGAGATTTACGGGGCCATTCTTCCTCGCGTCTTGGCACCACTCATCCATCCAACACTCGTCTTTCTCTCTCATACTAGTAACGCTTGTTTCATATCGCCAGTCTACAAGTTGCCGTTGCGGGAGTCGGAGATTAGGGCGCTGGATCCAGGAGCGTCGGGTAGGTAGGTTGGCTATGCTGGCTGTGTGGAGTGATTGGTTGGAATTCTCCGGAGGAGGCTGAGGTGGCTCGGCCAATAAGATGCGAGGGGTGTGTTTTGGGGTGAGGATTGGAAGGAGAGGGGGAAAGGAGGTGAGATGATGGGTGGAAAAGGAGGAAGAAGGGAAGAAGGGAAGAAGGGCTAAATGGGGGTTGCTGTTCTTGTTGCTAACGTGTTGTGTAGTGTTGTCATGGCGAGGAAGAGCTAGGCGCGATCGGAGATGGATGTTGCATCATGTTTGAACTGGCTCGATGCAGGTCTAGAAGAGAGCTGGAAAGTAATCCGATATATACAGGAAGAGTAGGCTATGTAGACATGGTCTTGTCGTACAGCTTGTATGCTTTGTGCGGTGCATGCGCAGCTGGAAGAATAGAAGAAGTCATCCGTGCAAGAAGACATCTCACCCAACAATCTAGTAAGCGTTCGCCGACCACTGGTTCACCGTGAACTTGGCTGGCCCGCCCGTAAAAGCCTCAGTACCGAACTGGTAGGCTGCGTAATTGTTAGTACATGCCACACGCCATCCATCTTGCGACAGGAAGAAAAAGACTCACTAATGAGGTTCTGGCTCGAAGCAGGGAAGCCCTTATTGTTCTGGAGGTAGTTGAAGAAATCCTTCATGTTGGCTTTGAAGTTGTAGATTGGGCCTGAAGGAGTGACGAAACTGTAGACCTTCATGGAGCCGTTGAGGCCGTAGAAGAGCTCCCATGTGCGGCCAGCGACGGTGACCATGCCTTGGGAGGAGCCGATGGGGTACACGTCGTACCTGCCGAGCCTAGATCACACAAACATTAGTGCCTGCTATCGAGTGTGCGGGCGGGTACGGTCTGAACTTACCAGACCATGAGCTCGTAGTCACCACTGCTGGTGTCGTGGTTCACATTCGCAGCTGTGAACAGATCGTATGCAACATTGCAGCGAATGTTCTGATTGTCGTAGACCCAGTACGCTTCCGTCTCCAAGTTACTGTACTGTGTAACGGGCTTCTTCGAGATCTGTCGTCCGGAGTACACATAACTCTTGACGTTGTCCTTGCCACCCTGCCACTGCCAGTTCGAGTGCCACTTGGCCCCAGTTTGGCTAACGCTGTCGACGTATGTGCATTGTTGGCCTGAAGTTGCGGAACTGCGGCCCCAAATGTTGTTGTTGAGCTCGTAGCCGTTGCTAGAGAAGTATTCGTAGTCTTTGCATAGTGTCGCTTGTTGTGCGGCTGCTACGGAGGCGAGAGCGCCGAGGATGAATGATACGACCTTCATGATGGATGTGTGAATGACGTTCTTTTTCTTGAGAAGTTTTCTGCTGGTTGGCGTATCATTTCTCTCGTCGTGCGCTGCACCTTTTGTACTGCTTCAATCTCGGGTTCGCTTTGACGACTGTCCATGGCCTGTGTTTGCGACTTTAAACGGTGGGGGTTATTCGGGGTGGGCCCTCATCAATTCAGTGGTCTTACAGGCGCGACCCGTCCCTAGATTCCGACGGACTGCCCAAAACATTGCTGGAGTAGATGGCGTGGCCGGGTTTAGTAGGTCAAACTACTCACATGAGTAGAGCCCTAACGGAGAGTTTAATATACCTTACCAATAAGAGAAGGCGGATCTTACCTATTAAGATTGCGCGCATTGGTGTTTTTCGTTCTCCGCACGCACTTCAGCCTCGGAAAATACTGGCGGTGGCCCTGATATTTGCCGTGCCCAACCCCCGAACGCAAGGCGTAGTCAAAATGCACTGAAAGCCCGGAAAGCTGCCCCTAGATGTGTACATCTCCGTTAGTGGCCTTGTTTACATGGAACGTCGAATCGTCCATCGTTTGGCGAGATTTGAGTGCCTCTTGTATGAGGCAAGCATGATAGACTAGGGCCCGAATCTCATTGACCTGATTGAGTCGTGAGTTTCGCCACCCGATAGTTTCAAGCGGAAACTATACCCGCTCTTCCTTTATTTGACGTTTTGTTCTCATGTGTCTTGTGAATGGCAGCGGCGCCGCATATGGCCATTTTGTATGTGTATGTTTTTACCTGGGGATAAATTGGCCAGTGAGAAAAAGTGAGAGATTCAGATGAAGTCCACAGTTTCAGATACAGCAACAGAACTGAGGCGCTGATCGAGCTCCACTAGGTAAGGAAGAAAGTGCAGTCTTTGTGGTACGACGTGAATCCGTGCCAGTATGACATGACCTCATCGCGAAATTCGCTGTGAATCCGACGCATCTCTATCGGCCGATGGCAACTCAGCGGTGATCTCGGTTCCATCAACTCAGAAAATGTGACGTCCTTGTGGAGATGTTACGATAGCTAGTTGTGGAAATTGGTCCGTTCGTGAATGGTGTCCGTCTTGCAGGGTCAAGAGTCGCCTTTTACCGAGACCTCAGCGCACGCGCCACTCCCACAGCCGAGGTGTACTCATGCCTCCAACGACTCCAGTGTCGCGTCTCACCAACACCAACTCTTGTGTTGTTATGAGTCGGGCGCTTTAGGTGATATAAAGAAGTACGAAAAACTCTACCTGTCCATCTATCAATAGACTGAATTGTTTGCGTAGTGGGAATGCCAACAATACCTACAAGAAAATGGCGATGATTAGGCGCCTAGGTATTTAACCATGTCGCTTTATAAATACCTTACAAGTGGCTGTAGGACAGGACATCTCGTTAGTGCACGGGCCTTTGAGTTCGCTTTCTCGTTTTGGTGGGCTGTGCGCTGTGTGTGGACTGGTATCTCTAGTTCTAGGGCGGTTGATTGGATTATCGTACCAAGTGCACCAAGCTCACAAGGCGAAAAGCAGTGGGACCATCTTTATATACGCTCCCCTCTCATCCTTGTACTCCTTCCCTATACTCTCGATCCGTCATGAATTCCTGTTGCGGCCATCATTCTCCTCCCCACTGTACCCATCGATAGCTGGCCTCACGAAAATCGTTTTCATCGGCGTTGAGATACTCATGAGCCGTCCCACACCAGATTTCCCAGGTCTTACGCTGCTCTCCTAATGATTGGCTCAATTTCGTTCACGTTGACTTGAGTTGTAGGCACAAGTTCATGTCGAGCTTGTTGGTCTTTCAAATCAAAGTATCTCTTTGCTAATCGAGCATACGTCGTGTTCCATTCTGGCCCGTGCGATGTCCGCGGTCAGCCTCGGCCTGTTGGCATTCAGACAGCAGACTTGCAAAGCGCGCTGCTTCGGTGCCGCTCGTTAGAACGTCTTCGAGCCATGACCGGTGATCGGGACAGATAACATCGTCTTGTAAAGAGATTGCATATTTGTTTGCTATGCGCTCGCAGTTCTTGACAAATGGATCGAGCTTTTGTCTGTCGTTGCCCTGTTGAGAATGAACGCGACACAGTTGTAGGATCTGGTTGAGCCAATACTTCCGGTCTTTTGGCGGGTCGCTTTCGTAAAGCATGATATAATCTCACCATAGTGCAGGTATGTACGTCATGCCAGAGCAATCGATGACCAAAGAAGATTGTAGAGCCTTCCCCAAAGCCTTGTTGTGCTTGCTTAAGCCTCCCACGTGAAGTGGCAGTCATACTGAGAGTCGGAGAGAAAGGCTATTGCTTGTAGAAGTGGGTGTATTGCGATGTCAAAATCCAGGTCTGTAGTCTGTCTTCTCATGTACGCTATTGCGGTTCCAAACAGCTTCGAAATAGACAGGTTCCAAAGACCTTCGTAGTCGAAAAAGTCCCGTAGCTCCTGGAAGTCGTCGCCCTTGAGGACGTCTAGAAAAAAATCGACTACAGTTCTGTGCTCCGAAGGGTCATGTATACGTTGTAGATCAGGTAAGTAAGAGGATGCTGCGCACATAGCAAAAGGATGTCTACCCAAGCCTTCTACAAGTCGGGTCAGTTGTTCCGAAGAAACAGGTACCATTGTCAACGCTATCAAGGACGTGGGTAATTGCTCGGCTTCGCGCAACTCCATAACAGATACAAAAAGGTCTAGACATTTGAAACCTGACTGGCTAAGCTGTTTCGATACTGCAGGGTTACGCGTGGAGACTATCACGCGGGCAGTTTTAGGCAAGTCTCTCGCGATGTCCGATGCGTCCTTGATATCATCCAGTTCGTCGAGGATGATGAGACAGTTGTTTTCTGCCGCGGCCGCCCAAATCAGGAAGTAATTAGCTTGTACTTGCGGCGTGTATGACTTCCAGATGTCGAGGGATCGGGGGTCAATGGGCCCGTTCCGTATGACGTCATGACCGAACATAAGGGCATACTCCTCCAGTTTCGTTCGTAGGGCGATATAGCTTGACGCAGAAAGAATTGCGACGCTGTTCTGCAAGCATTTCTGTCCCACGTAATGTAGGAGCAGCTCAGTCTTGCTAAAGTTCATTAGACATGAGAAAGGGTCATGTGACAGTACATTACACGTACCCGGAGCCTGCCATCCCCGTCAGCACCAGCACTCCTTCAGATGGCATAGTTTTCTCTAGAGCTTTTGTGGTTGTTTCTAGGAGCTGCGGTCGTAAGACGACATTGCGGCTTGGTTTACGGAAGTCATGATTGAAGATGAACGGTTTAGAAAGTGGGTACGACGGAGCAGTAGGTTCAGGCCGGCCAGTCCGTTTCGCCTAGTCAATGTTAGATAGACATAAACTACGTCAAAACCAGCTATATCATCAAGAGGAAGATGTATTGCCAGAGGTCGTTGACTATACATTTGCAGCTCCTGGTGCGATTTGGCTAGCATTGCTTATGAACTCCGTTCGCATGTCTCATAAACCTCCCATCACGATATTGAACGCTGGACTAATAATTTCTTCGAACTTGCAAACAGAATGATGGCCTGTCTCCGGAAGCTGCATAGCCGTATGCTCAAGGAAACCAGCAGAATTGGCCGTGACGATCTGATCACTGCGTTAGTCCATGCAATGGATGTTCTTGAGCTTGTTACCTGTTTAGTCCCCCCGGAACACCTCGTATTACAACTGTTGGCGAAGATTCTCAATAACATGGAATCGATGGGCGATATTGTAGCGTAGCCCAGTCATTCACCGCGTCGATTTGACGAGGATCGAAGACTTTCAGCTCTTTGATAATGCTAGCCTGGAGGCCTAGCACACCTCCTAGAGCTATCGTAAGATCGGGCCACTGTGCGACCATCGATCTAGCGTTTGGGGTGCTTAACAGCACGAGACCACGGTGCCCAAGCATCACTCCAGGAAGCAACTGGGGATATTTCTCGTATCGAACCATAGCTAGACGAATAATCAAGCCCCCCATAGAATGGCAGAAGAAAAGAATGGGTCGCGCGCGTTCCTCTGGAGTGGCTCTTTCTTGTCCGAGAAGTACAAGAAGCTGATCGGCGAAGTATATGGCAATGTTTTCAAGCCGCTACAGCTATACCCATACATAATGACGTATATGAGATCTCTCTAGGGAGTTTCGACATATGGACACCGGAAGCCCTTCGAGATGTGAGCTTTGGTGACGGGTCCCAACCGCCACCAGAAGGAGTGAGGGAAATCCATGCGCTTTCTGGCAGCCATCATGTCGGAACTGTTGTCAGCCTGGGAATTGCATATGGGGGCCCAAGGCACCATGTTTTTGAACATAGCAAACCAACATCTATGGCGGGGTTGATGAAAAAAAGGGGGGTCGAGCAGTACTGGCGGTTCGATGACGTTTCAGGCGTTGCAGTGAGGCATGATGAGTGGGAACCGAATGGTCTCACTACGCGCGAATCTATGATCGGTGCAGCGACCGTGGAGAAAATCCGGGAGGCATTCAATCGATGGATAGCAAAACCGGACAACATCGCCAACCTTGAAAAATGTGCACAAGACCATGTCGCACGACGAAGAGCAAGGGCTTTAGACCACGATCAATGGGAGTTCTTCACGACTGGGGTAGCCCCAGCAAAACAAAAAGACCGAGGTGGACCTAGCACGTGATCGCGCATCCGTTCCGTTATCTTACCTTCCATTCCTAGCACATAGTAAATCTCGAATCAGAAAGAAGAACCATCATTTCAAGCTAAAGATTCGTTTGCGAATGACGATCCAATACAACACCGCCATGACATATGTTTTGATACGGTGAGACCTTGGCATCGTGACCGGGTGCGACTGATTACTATATGCAAGCGAATGAATAAGTGGCAAAGTTAGGTGTCATGTAAGATATTTCCATGCATGGGTAGAAGATTTGGAATAGACTCAAGGCTTCTCAGTCCCGAGATGTGGCCCACCTGCTCCCTGCATACCCATAAACTGCTGCGTCGCCTCATACGTGTAGAAATCCACCATCATCCTACGAGCACCGCAACGTCCTCCGGTGCCGTTGTAAGCAACATACACATGCTCGCACGACGGAATCGCACCGGCCTCTTCGAACGCAGCGAAGATGGCATCGAGAGCACTGATCTTCGCGCTGGCGTCTCTGAGCATCTTGGCTAGCACGTGGAGGTTGCAGAGGAGCGTATATTCGTCGGCCATGCCACATTTGAGGTCCTCGGACGTGCAGGGTAGGCGGTTGGTGTAGAGGAGTTGGCAGTAGAGGGAGAAGACGCGGGGGTCGGTGTGGGGGAAAGTGAATGTTGTTTCTTCTGCTTTGTTCCGCAGTTTCTCGGCGAAGAAGACGGACCGTTGTGTTATGAGGGAGGTATGAATGTTGAAGGTTTTCATGTGCTCGTCGCTGCTGACTTTGATGGTGAGGATATCGGAGCCGTAGCTGAGAGGGGTGCTAGTGTTGTGAAGGGAAGACATGAGGTGTATGAATGTACTTGACCGCTTGGCTCTGGGTGACGCGGATATCAGGAATGCTTGACTTGTTCTGTGGTGAAGCCGGGAGGATTGGAAGACGTTCAGGCGATTGGTCAAGTAGTAAGCTGCCTCCGTGGGTGGAGTCAGGCGACATACTGCGACCGAGACGGCTCTTGTCTAGGTTGGAAACTGGAATTGTGTTCACTGCGCAACGGTGATGGCTGGCGGTATTCGCATTTCTCTCTGGGGAAGACCCCATCAAGGAACTGTCAGAATGCCTGATGAAGGGACTGGAGTCAAGGCTACGGCTTGGCGGGCTAGGAGTTCCGAACATAATGAAGATGAGTTCGGGGCGTGGAAGATCGAAAGCGCGCAATGAGTTGACTGTCTTAGAAAGGAGTTAGTGAGAGATTGAGTATGGTCGCCGTTCTATCGAGAAGGGGAAGGAAGCCCAGACAAGTGACGGATAGGCTAAGGAATATTTGCCAAGGTGCCAAGAAGTCGAATGAAGTGAATTGGAATAGCAGGTGACTAAGGGTATCAGTGTTGTTAGGCGGGTCACGTCTGGCAGCTTTTCACTCGCACACCCATATTTCTCAATGTCGGTTGGAACAAATAAATGCCATTTTCACTCCACGGAACTTTCCATTAGAAAAAGCTATTATAAGAATCGAATCTCTGTGGAGATGTCAGTAAAGGACAGCCAAGTCTGAAAAGGGCACCCAGCAGGCGATACGGGAAGACAAGCGTGACTTCCAATCTTCCAAAACAAGACCATCACATCCATGTTCCTGCTTCCTCCACACCATCTAGTCCTAAGGCGACCACACAAAATTCCTCCTAGCAGCACTCCTCAGCGCCTCAACACTAGCCGGCACACTAGGCTGACGTACTGGATACACCATCCGATCCCCCATGCCCTGCTTACTCTCCCCCGACCTCCAAGCCCTCCATCCAACCGGCCCCATCGCATCCCTATCCTCCGCCAGAATCTTCCTCTCGCGCCGCTCGCCAGCCAACCTAACCCCAGTCCCAGACTCAGCCCGCTTCCTCCCACCGACATCCACCACCCAAGCCAAATCTTCAAGTTGCGTAGAAATATCCGCCTGGTACTCCAACCCCCCAACCTCCCTCAGCACCCTCAGCAGCATCTCCCCCGCCCCAGTCTCCCTCTGAAACTCTTTCGCATACGCAAAATGCGCAGGGAGAAACAGCGCAACGCCTGTTCCAGGAGCGCACGCCAACGCCCCCTTTCGTCTCAACGCCCAAAGCGCTCCCTCCAACACTAGTTTATCGCCCAGGCAATCCGCTGTGATCGCCAATTTAATGATATCGAGCCATGGCGCCCCGGTGGCTAGTGCGTTGATGGACATGCTAAAGGAGCGCAGGTATAGCTGCACCATTTCGACGCTTAGGCTGGGGATGTGCGAGTAGCGGTGCACAGGGGCGAGAGTGACGAGGTAGGTTAGGTGGGTTGAGGATGGGGGGATGGAAGGAAGGGGGATGGAGAGGGCGGTTGCGGGGGAGGGGCCTAGGAAGAGGGTTATTTGGCTGGTGCGGAAGGCGAGGGTTTCTTCATGGGTGATGATGTCCCAGGTTGAGTCGGGGAGTTGGGTGGGTGGGGGTGTAGATGAGGATGGAGGCGTGGTAGTGGTGGATGGGTGTGCGGTGGCTTTGCGGTATAGGAAATAGTTGCTGAGGAAAGACATTTTGGGGAGTTGAATGGTTTGTTGCCGTTGGGGCAGAAGAAATGAATTCGATGGAGTGCGGAAGGAAGTGTGAGAGCAACGGCGCTGGAGGGGGCGGACTGCTCAATTACAGCATTGCTACTTGACGAAGGATGTAGTGTGGGACCCTGCTGTTTTAGGTGGGGGAAAACCGAATAATTACAATCGATTCGGAGCCAGTGTATGGAAGCCGATCATGAATCAGGTCCCCGTCAGCGTCACTGACGGCACCACGGTTAGTCAGCATTGCTACATGCGAAGTGGCCCAAACTAGGAAACCAGGAAGACGCTGCTTAATGTTGGGAAGCATGTGAGAAAAGCCAAGCCTCGACAAAGGAACTGTTGATTCTATGACTGCTGTCCTTGGAATCGATCTCGCTGGAAGCTTCTGAAACCGTATTTACACATACAACCACATCTTGGGTCCTACTTGGTCTCGTGCTCGGGTGTAATCGCAAATGTAGGTCGAACAAATCTGTGCCCGCGTAATTAGCCAATGCCCATCCGATCATCCAATCTCCAGAGCACATACCTGTCGGTGTTGTAGACCTTGGTCTCTGTGCCCAAAAGCTCCTTCTCCCTAGCCTTGTCTGCGAGATGCCTTCGCACTTGGTCGCGGTCTTCCTCTGCTTGCAGGGCTGGGATGAGGTGTATCCGCGCCCACATCTTCTCGCGCGCGAGTTCGCTGTGAATTGTCAGCAATTGCCCCTCTCATTCCTACTCCTTGATCGTATTTCTAGGCGGTCCTCGCGTACTTGTGCTCCCTGATTCCCTGTCCAACCCTCCAGAATCCATATGTCATCAGCGCCGCGGTTCCGATAATGTAGGCGGCGGGGCGGAAGCCTCGAACAGGCAGGTTGCGCTTGTATTGGACGGGGCTGTAGCCGCCCTGTGGCGGCATATCCTGCGGCATGATGGGCGGTCGTGGTCGGGGTTCAATGCGTGTTCGGAGGGTGTCGTCAATGCGGAGATGCGAAGTGAGGTTCGAGCTCGGGAAGCCGCCATGACAGGGATCAGGCTTGGCGCGCTAAGAGAAGGGTGAGCATAATTTTGTCCATGCTGAGTGGGTCAAGGTCTTCACTACGCCATTTCACCAATTGGCAATTGTCGCGACAAAAGATGGATTCTGAAGAGAGACCTGCCAAGATGCGCAAGTTGGAGCGTACAGATGGTGGTGAAACTGTGGTAGATGCGCCCGCGAATACTACACCTACTGAACAAAACCCTGCGAGCGCCGAGCACGAGGAAACAAATGATACTGTCGAAGCTGCCACTACAGCGCCAGCCGAGGGTAGAGATGCGGAGCCAAAATTGTCGAAAAACCAACTCAAAAAGCAACGGCGTCACGAACGGTGGGAAGCAGGGCGCGAAGATCGCAAATTGAAGCGAAAAGAAAAAGTCAAAGAGAAAAAGGAACGACGGCGGGAAGAGTGGGCAAAGATGCCCGCAGATGAAAATGGAAACAGGCCGCGACCACCGCCCTCACGTGCTCCCAGACACTCGGCGGGGCCTGGGAAGCAAGTGCCCATCACCGTAGTCTTCGACTGTGACTTTGAGGAGTTAATGTTCGATAACGAACTCAAGAGCTTGGGGCTACAGATTACGAGGTGTTACAGCGACAACCGAAAGGCCAACTTTAGGGCGCATTTAGCGCTCAGCAGCTTCGGTGGCAAGATGAAGGAGCGCTTCGATGGTATTCTTGCGAAACAGTATACAAGCTGGAAGAGCTTCCAATTCTTCGAGGAGGACTTCGTACAAGTCGCCGAGAAAGCGAAAGAATGGATGACCGGACCAGACGGAGGAGAGGTACTGGGCGCCCTAAATACTTCGTCGGGTTCTGAGAGGCCAGAGAAATTGGAGGGGGCAGAAGGAGGAAAAGAAGCTGAGGAAGGGGAGATTGTCTACCTCTCATCGGAGTCTGACAATATCCTCACACACTTGAAACCAAACAGTACCTACATCATTGGTGGCTTGGTAGACAAGAACCGACACAAGGGCATCTGCCACAAGCGAGCTGTGAGCCGCGGTATCAAAACGGCCAAACTACCTATTGGCGAATATCTCGAGATGAAGAGTCGCCAGGTACTGGTCACGAATCACGTACTGGAGATTATGCTCAAGTGGATGGAGTTTGGAGATTGGGGCAAGGCTTTCATGGCTGTCATGCCGGAGAGAAAGGGCGCTAAGCTAAAGGGTAGTAATGGGGATGGAGAAGACGAGGGAGATGCTGCGGACGACCGGGAGGAGCATTTGGACCGGGATCTCGCGGATGCGGCGGAGGAGGCAAGAGCAGAGACTGAAGAGCCGGCTACAGAAACAACGGCCACATAGAGCACCAAGGCCACGTGTAAGGACCTTTGATTGGCTGAAGATGGCATCACATTACACCTTCGAACGATATATATATGGCTATACAATGCTGAAGGCGGATGAAAACAGCTGCACATCTCCAGGGCGGGGTAATGCCACTGCCTTTCTCCGACGTTGAATGGCACAGTCGCAGATTGCTCAGAATAATGCCAACTCGAAGCACATGGTTCAGGGTTTCAAGCTTATCTGAACTCGATTCATCCATGTAAAGTTCGCACCGATTGCACATGGAGCATCCGAAGTCAGCCCTATCGGGTAGCGGGAAGCAAGCTTCCTAGCTGCATGCTAGCGCCCTTTCCACAGCTACACCTCAAGGTACCGGAGCGGCATGCAATCACTAAGCATGCATCACTTTTTCGTAGCTTGATATCACTGGCTTTCACTGTAGCCCCAAAATGCATATATTCTGTCCCGACCATGCTTATGTAACAGCCATACCCCTTGCAACGTGCCTTGTGAGGCTCCAAACAGCTGTCAGCCCACTAATTTTGCGCAACGTCACAGCTACTCCAACCTGCGACGCCCCCAGCCCACCACCTCCAGCACACGACCCACATTAATTCAGGCACATTGCTACTCTTGTCAATAGTTGCCCATCATGGCCCATTCAGAAAGAACGTCGACTTCTTCACCCTTCCGCTCCCCGTCTTCACCACCACCACCAAAGCGCGCCACACCCAATCGATACTCGTCGTACTTTACGTATCCCGTCTCGTATGCGATGTCAGGTATACTACGACGATTGAATACGGAATCCAGTCCTCAGTCAGACGCGCAGGCGAAATCAGAGCGCAGTAACAACCGCAATAGCGTAGGCAATCTGCAATCGCAACTGCAATCCACCGCTTCTGCGCTCTCTCAATCTTTCGCGAGTTTCGTCTCGTCCAATACCTCGGATATGAACACTGTCTTTCAACCGCCACACCGAATAGCGAGCCCATTCCAACCGCCTCCATTGACACCACTGAGTCTGAAGGGATGGAGGAGTGGCATGCGAGAAAAGGGCAAACTGTTAAGCAAAGCCCTGGCCGAGGAGATCAGGCTACTACTACCGCCAAGGTTGCAGTTGGTGGACGAGTGGAGTCTGGCATACAGTCTGGAGCAGAATGGTGTGAGCCTAGGTACACTTTACCAGCAATCTGAAGAGTATCGGGGAAAGCGAGGCGGATTCGTGCTTGTCGTCAAAGATGGCGGTGGTGGTGTACGTAATCTAGCATTACGGCTACGATGAAGCAATACTAATGTCTTGCGACAGGTTTTCGGCGCATACCTTTCTGACGCACCACACCCTGCTACGTCATTCTACGGTAACGGCGAGTGCTTCCTCTGGCGCGCACACATCCTCGCCGGGCTTCCAGATCTACAAATGAACCTCCCACCTCCGCCGTCGGAAGATACCACAAACGCAGTCCGGATGACTACTATATCGTCACCAAAACGGCGGGACGATAAGCTGGCTCCGCCACAGAACGGCCAAACGACCAAGAGTGGCGCAAGTACACCGGAAAGGATAAGATTCAAGGCCTTTCCATATAGTGGGGTCAATGATTACATGATCTTCTGCGAGCATAGCTATCTGAGTGTTGGCGGAGGGTAAGTCTGAATGCGATTACATCGGAATGGGTGAGACTGACTCTGTCGCAGCGATGGCCACTACGGTTTGTGGCTAGATGACAACCTCGAGAACGGCGTATCGGAACCGTGTCCCACATTTGGCAACGAACCTCTAAGCGACGACGGCAAGAAGTTTGAGGTCATGGGCGTCGAGCTCTGGTACATTGGCGTTTGAACTTCACCTCGACTTACCCTTAAACCGCACGATATTTGATACGATTCCTTTTTATACTGGCGGCATTTTGATTCGGCGTTGCAAAGCCAAAAGAACATTTCAGGCTGAAGAAAGTGTGGGAGCTTCAAAGGTGGATCATGCACGAAATGCTGATCTGCTAAGCTAGAAACTGCGGGATACCCTAATGGAATGTTCAGTTATTTTCCTTCGAATTCGGTTTGCATGCAGTGCGATTGCCGCCTCTCCTTTGTCTCCCCTTCCAGATAAGCGACTCCCAGGGCATGTTGTTACGGCTCGCTCCAGCTCACTTGAAGCTACTCAGGAACGACAGCTTATCTACTTCCTGGGCTTTACTGCAACGATTTCTTTACAATCCATCTATCGATAATGCATCAGTCTCGCCGACAACTCAACGAAATGCCTATTATCATCCAAAAAGATGCACCGAAGGAGAATGGGCCTGTTAGAGAGGAACCCCGGGGACTTTTCGAAATGGCCGGCTATGAGAAACTATGTTGTCGGCTCGGTTCTCTTTTGGAATGACGTGGATGAGACTGCAAAGCTCTTATGGAAGTATCCACCTGCCATGCTTTTTTCGTTGTGTCTTGTAGCAATTAGCGAGCTAGACGACGCTCCCTCCAAGAGTACCCTAAAGAACAAGAACTTTTACTTGGGGCGGTATACGGGACTTCAGGTCCACTTAACGGATAGCGAAGATGAAGAAGAAATGGAAGAGTAGAAAGAAAAGGGAGTGGGCCAAAGACACGAACAACTGACGTGTGTTTTGGAGAGAAGGGTAACGACATACCAGCATGCCCATTCGACTGCGATTCCTGCAGCGAGTTTGGCAAGAACAAGGTATAGCGTGGTTTAGTGTTTTTTTTTTTTTTTTTTTTTTTTTGCTCCTGATGGAATTCTAAGGTCTAGTCCTTTGCATTGTTTCTTGGGCGATAAGCGTATCTTATTTCAGGGCTTCTACGAGTTGGTTTACGTTTCTGGCTTTCGCCAGGACTGACCTGGTAGTATCGCTCCTTCCGCCATAAGGTTCCTCATTCCGCTTAGCACTAGCCTTGCACCAACTCCTCGCTCCTTCCCAACTTCTTACATGAGGTCAATACACATCCACATTCGTACATGGTCCGTGTCTTGGCAATCTTCACCTGTCTCGTTCCGCCTACTTCTCTCACTTTTACGTCCTCTTGCTACAACCGACACCTTTACACGTGACCACGTTTGGCTTTCTATTACCTGGACGAGACACAACACAACACTTGTCTCACCTGTCGGGGCTTTGGTTTGGCGCACCAGTCGGGTATATAGGTATCTCTCTTGAGCTATGGGTTCTTTCCTCAGTCCACTTTGCCGCTTTGACAGCCCCACGGTCCGTCGGCAACACCTACCGCGACAGGAAAGAGGGAAAGTGTTATTTCATCATGGCTGTTCAAGAACGTCGCGTCTGTGTGAAGAAGAAGAGGTGCATTAAGTAGGTCAACGCTTTGACACGGCTGTTATCAAGCCTGGACTTCTACATCCTTTCAACGACTGTTTTATATTGTGACTATCTCATCAAATTTCACAGCTAACACATTATCACAGCTACGGAACACAAATCGACCGCCTGTCGATCGGTCCAGAGGCAAAGAAGTTCGTCACACACGCGGATCTTCTTTGTGTCAACTTCGCATATTTCCGGCGAAAGCTCCAGCCTCGAAGAAAGGCCGTTAAGGGCGAGTGCTCGATCTGACATGATGCCATGATGCCCGGTGAGGAGCTTACATTTTGTAAGTCGCCCTGTGGAGGTAACTTCGACCATGACTGCATCACCAAGTGGAAGGAGCAAGTTGTTGAGGGTCAGGCCGCAAAGTGTCCGCTATGTCGGCAAGCATGGGATGTTCATCAGTTGGTTCAGCACGCCCGCTCTCCCAACATAAAAGCCGTCGCCTTCGAGACGTACACCGAATGGCTATACAAAGGCTATATCGCGGATTACCAGGGCCTAGAAGGAGATACCGAAGACCAAGAATTTGAGTTCTGGGATGACCTCATTCAAGCTTACGCGCTCGGTCTCAAAGTCGAGGATCCCGTCTTTTGCGACGACATCGTCGAAGCAATTATTGAAGCTTCCGAGGATGGTTTGCCTTACTGGGGCCCTCTCAGCGTCGTTGACATCTATAAGAATACCCAAGGTCTGTGTCGCCTTCGAGAGCTCATCGTGGACCTTTACATCAATGCCCAAACCGTTCGAAGTGAATTGGATTTGCTGACGGAGCGTGGGGAGATGCCCCAGGAGTTTCTGCGAGACCTGGCAATAACACTTCTCAAAGAGAAGGAACTCGGAAGCGATGACACCTGGGACGTGGATGGTATCAAGGCAAGGTTGGGTCTGGGGAGTGATGTCGAGGATCATGCAGATTGAGTCCAGAGGATTTCTATGCGCGTAAGTATCGTCTACTTCCAAAACCCGACATACTGACATAGGACATCTAGGGATGGTAAACAGGGCAGAGCACGCGATCGTGTAAGCCTCCGCCAGCCCACCGCCCCATCGAAACCAAGACTCATTCGATATTTCTAGGGTCAGAAATCTCCCTTCATTCGTTTCCAGCTTTCAACCGTATCCCATCCCTCAAAAGTTCAAAGTTCGTGTGGAGAAGAAATAACCAGCGGCTCGATTTTCAAGGAATTTGTTCAGTTTTGATACTGTCCCCCTTTACTTAGCACCTCGGACATGCTTTCCAGCTAACCCCCAACATATCATGTACACCTCGACTTCAATATAAATCTCCATTTCAACACCTCTTCTCCTTCTTCCCTAACATCCGTAAACTCGCGAGCAATTCCCTACCCAGCACATTTCCACCACCTAAAAAGCACCCATCCCTCTTTATCAGACACTTCCTTAGTTCGTTTCGTACGCAAAATGTTTGGAAATGGCCCAGATCGCGCATATTCAATCTTCTTGTGTCTTGAATACCTCGCATCTACGCACATCGCATACCTCAACCTGAGGTCAACCTAACAAACATACAACTAGTACCGCGCGCGGTTGTCGGATCTAGAGGTTAGGTTGCGTTACGTTCGAGTGGGATTGGATGGGTACGTGGTAAAGTCCTCGCACCGCGAGCGATTGGCAGATAGTAAGGACGGCGATGCGAGGGCATGTACGATGAACGCCGATTCGATTGGCGAAAAGTTTCCATCTGTCTATCTACATGGGGTTCGTAATCACAAAAGCCTTCTTCTCCATTCAAATTCACCCCTAGGACCAGTCTTTGCAATCTCGTATCACGATTTCTCACCACCTCCCAAGCTGCCATTGCGGTGCTATCCACGGTGTTGATGCGGAAATGCATGTCAAGCGACTTGGATGGGTATTCCGTTGCAGTAAGCTTAGTAATGCGGCACTTTGCAGCATTTCTCCCCACCCCCATCAGTTAGGCATGTTCAGTAATATAACAGCAAAAAGGTTGTCGTCATAGCTGGTCAACTGCGCAGAACCTCCAAAAAAAAATGAACATCCGAACCACTTCGTTCTAGAAACAATTTACCTTTCTTCTGTGGTGTTTTGTTTTAGGGCAAAGGCCTTTGTCTTGGCTTGGACTCATTCGCCGAGCCGGGAATGCATGTACGCGGTTGACGCGTCGCGCATCGGAAATCGCAATCCTCTCGGCGCTCACTGCCAATCCCATCTGGCCAGTGACGGTGGTTGTTTTCGGGGGCTTTTTCGGTACTTGCCGCGGGTCCGCTCAGCGGACGCTTTTGCTTGGCTGGAGTGATTGTATTATGGCGGTGTTTCTGCTTGGCCTCTTTGTCGATATGTTGAGGAAGTCTTGGATCCCACCTTGTGGTCTCGCTGTGATGACTGGAATTTCGCCTTGGAAGGGGCGGCGGGGTTCTAAAGTCGGGAATTGGTGATGCGTCATGGTCGTACATCGCCCTGTTGATCAGCGGAGATGTTCAGTCGGCGTACGAGGATTCACCCACCGGGATTATGATATCGTGGGATTCGGTACGGAAACGGCGCAGTTGCTGAGGACCAGAAGAGGCACTCCCCTAACTATTTGAATACCGTCGCTTTTTGCGGAGGCCTGGACCCCCCTAATGTTGACGACCAGTCGCGCTACGGGATCAACCTCTTATTGCGCTGAGCCAACCGGCATTATTGACAAACCCCCCAGAAACTGCTCCAAAAGCTTGCGCCACAGGTCAGCATGTACGCCGTCCACGAACACATGGGCGGTGAGACGGAAGACGGACGCGATTAGAATTTCGACAATTGCGTTCTCACGCGCCAAGCCCATCGGCGACCGTGATCTTGGGGCAGGAACACCGGCGTCTTGGCGGTATGGCAGGTTGTACAGCGCAAAGTATCAGGTGAAACAGCTGAAAAGGTATCCCCGGGACGAAACTAGGTTGGACCCTTCTTCGGGTAGAAATCTCAGCTCAAAGGCAAACGGTATGGTAACCTTTCGCCGTCGATACTTTGCAATTCCAGGCTTACATTCCCCATCCCATCCTGTAGTGGTGTCTTTGCTGAAACTTTCATTTGGCTTCCGCGGATGATTGGACTGATTGTATTTGAGGGCCATTGTCTCAGTATGTGCCGCCTCGGGATTGCAAATCAGCCGGCAGACACTGGAGGACCACAACGCGAAGCCGGGTGAGACATTTTGCGGACGAGTGATATCCATGTGAGAAAGGCATGCCAGCTGCCGATGGCCTGCGGTGTGGGTACTAGAATCACGAGGAAGGACGACTCTTGATGTCATTGTACGAGATTCGCACAGCGCGCTTGCTGCAACGCGCGTTGGGGGAGCGTGGTATTTACGGCAACATTTATAGCACTCGATCCGAGGGTCCAAGGTGGAGAGGTACACCCTCGCATTTCACCAGATGTTTTCAAAGCGGCATGGCTGCCGTGAGGCCGTGACAAGCGAGTCGGATGGCTGTGTGGCAAAACTTCTAGACTTTTGCAGTACCGCCATGTGGGAGCGTGGACGTCACTCCGCATGTTTGTTGAGGACAATATCGATAAAGCATCTCCACAGATGCAAAAAGCTTGAGTCAACTCAAGCCTTGGTGATGTGCGAAAAATAGGAGTAGTGAAACCACAATGTGGTATTGGGGGCCAGCAAAGGTTGACATGTGGGCGCTGATCGATGGCATGGTGAAACAGCTGGAGGGCGTAGTACGTTCCTGCATAAGCTCGCCTGGCTAGCGGCAAACTAAGACTAAGAGGGGCCTAGCTGCTTTCGGCTGGCGGGAAAAAGGCGGCAAAACTCGCATCAAGGCTGACCTTCCTCAGAGCGACAGTGAGTAGCGCGGCAAGATGAAGATGGGCGGTGATCAGGGTCGCGGAAGGCTGCCATGTCTGCGCGTTGCTGACGAAAGGATTTTGTGGGGTGCACAATCAAACAAATGCGAGAGGTGGATGCAAAAGTGCCATTGCGGGTGCTGTTGTGGGGCGTGCCTGAGGCGCCGTGGCTGTGCTAGCACGAGGTACTTCATCTCATCTTGCCGGGCGCAGACTCATGCAGTCCATGCCGGATGCAGATGGTGAGGGTTCGCAGGAATGGGTGGCACGATGATAGGAAGGAAGCATGTTATCTCCGACTGCTAGACACAGAATCTGGCGACAGCGGCGTAAGGAATTGCAGAGGCGCTCGCCGGCGCCAGGCCGTGGTCCAAATCACGAGCCTCCAACGGCCCCGGGTCGCGAGGCCTTGTCCTCTTGTAGCCAAGTCAGGGGCAGGCCTCGTCCTGGCCTGGTCGCTTGTCGTTTCGGGATTGCCAGGGGCGACTCGACTCCCCCACCGCCACGGCCGCCCGCCCAATCACCAGCCGCCCGCGCCAGCAGGGCCACGAATACGATGAACCCCCCGTCGACGCTCAACCGCTTCGTGTCCGAATGGGCGACGACCAGCAGGGACCCAAGCCAAGTTGAGCATGGACTGGGAATAGCATGTTTCGATATATGACCCTGCCGCTTGCCCGCCCCTGCTCAGGTTACGCCGCATCTCTGATTCCTCGTCTTTCAACGTCGAGGTTTCTGTACAGCACTCCCTTTTTCCTATAGACCACTTGGACCTCTTTCCAGCGGTCGTTACGCTCTTTAGCATCGATTTTAATTGTTCATTACATTCTCCGGCTCGTCAGACCCGTCCTCTGTTTTCCGGCCATTGGCCCTTTCGATCCTTGCCTCCAAACGCAAAAGCACCACTACCTTTTCACAATGGCCAACTTCAGCAAGCCCGCGAACATGATGTCCATGGTCTTTGCGCTTCTGTCTGTCCTCCAGTTCACCGTTGCTTTCCAACACGGCGCCCATCACCATGCGCATCCCGCCCGCGCTGCCGACGCTGCCATTGAGGCCCACATGAACGACATCGAGGGCGAGCTCACCAAGCGCCAGTCGTCGCTGCGCAACCTTGCCATTACCGGTATCTGCAGCAACGGCCATGCCAATAACGGCCAGTGCAACAGCGGCAGCACATCTGCTCCCCGTCTCGAGATCCGCCAGTTGGCCAAGAACGCCGACCAGTGGAACCTGTACCTCCTCGGTATGGAGAAGTTCACTTCCAAGGACAAGAACGACATGCTCTCGTACTATCAGGTCTCTGGTATCCACGGTCGTCCTTTCCAGACCTGGAACACCTTCCCCACCCCAATTCTGAACCAGCAGGGTTTCTGCCCCCACGCCATGGTTCTCTTTGGTTCCTGGCACAGGCCTTATCTTGCTCTCTACGAGGTACGTATCAGTCATTACACTCGTATTTCAATCCCTAACAACCCCCCAGCAAGCTTTGTACCAGGCCATCTTGGAGGTAATCGAGGAGTTCCCGGCCAACCAGCAGCAGCGCTGGAGGAACGCTGCGGCTACTTTCCGTATGCCATACTGGGACTGGGCCATGGACCCTGGCAGCGGTCCTACCGTTCCTACCCAGATCCGTGACTCGCGTGTCACCGTTACCAAGCCGTCCGGCACCACCACTATTGACAACCCGCTCTACAAGTACAGCTTTGGCAGCTCGCTTCCCTCTGAGATGGGTGGAGGCCCATGGAACAACTTCCCCGAGACGCTCCGTCGTCCGCTCGCCAACCCCACTCGCAGCAACAACAACGAGATGAACGCTCGCTTCAGCTCCGTCCGCATCTCCCTCCGTGACCGTATCTTTGCCCTGTTCTCCAGCAAGGCCAACTTCGGTCAGGCCAGCACTTCTGCCATTGGTGTCCGCACCGACTTGAGCGGCAGCGGTGTTGACAGCATCGAGTCTGTTCACGACGTCATCCACAACACTGCTGGTGGTGAATCTGGTGGCCACATGTACTACCTCGATGTCTCTGCTTTCGACCCCATCTTCTGGCTCCACCACACCAACGTTGACCGTATCCTGGCCATGTACCAGGTCGTCAGCCCCAACTCGTACATTTCCAACGGCAACGTCATCCGTCCCATGGCCCAGTGGAACCAAGGCGAGCCTAAGAACGCCTACTCTCCCCTGAAGCCTTTCACTAAGGACACCTCTGGTAACTACTTTACTTCCGTTGATGTCAAGGAAACCCGCGTCCTCGGATACCACTACCCTGAGACCAGCGACCGTTCTTATACCCAGACTGTTCGCGCCATCAACCAGCTGTACGGCGCTGGCACCAGGTCCATGAGCAAGCGTGATTCTGATGTCTCTGAGACTGGCCAGTACCTCGGTCGCCCCATCAAGGAGGGTGAGTACCACACCGTCCTCAACGTCATCGCCGACAAGTACGCTCTTGAGGGATCCTACACTGTCCACTGCTTCGTTGGAAAGCCCGGCAACTCGACCTCCAACTCGACTGCTCCTTACCCCGTTGCAAACTCGACTGCCTCTGCTAGCACTCCCCTCAGCACTGGAACCTCTCCTTACGGCAACGACACCGAGGCTGCTTACGACCCTTCCACCGACTATACCCAGGATCCCAGCTACGTTGGTTCTTACGGTATCCTAGGTGGTATGATGGCTGGTGGCGCCAACTCCTCCCAGACTGTCATGACCTCTGGCGCACTTCCCTTGACCACCTGCCTCCAGGGCAAGGTTGCCTCTGGCGAACTTGAGTCTCTTACTCCCGAGCACATCGAGCCTTACCTCAAGGAGCACCTGACTTACAAGGTTGTCGGTACCAAGGGCGAGCTCACTCCCGAAGAAGTCCCCAACCTCCACATTGGCGTCAAGTGCAACAAGGCCAAGCCCGCTGCCAACGATGACGAACTTCCCGACCTGAGCGCCCCTTACGAGATTCTCAAGGACGTTACTTCTCACCTTCCCTTTGGCAAGGTCTTCGAGTACATTCCCAGCTTGCTCGACCAGGCTCTTCCCGATGGCGCCGACTACGAGGAGCCCGGCCATGGCAGCAGCAACGGTGGTGGTCTTCTTAGCCCCAGCAACGGCATCTTCCCCATGCCCTCCATGCCCTGGGAAGAGGAGGGTTACTGTGTCAGCAAGCAGACTATCGAGTATGTTGACGAGTCTGGCAACTTCCTTTACTCTGAGATGTAAAGGTTGTCTCTAGTTGGTTTTGAAGTATGAGCCCTGGATGTGGATTGGTTGTGTATGAAGGATCGAACCAATTTTTTTTTTCATTTATATAATACCTTTCGAATGTACATCGCAACGAAAGTTCAAATTTGTTTCCTTGTTTTGTTACAAAATGTCATTGATATCCAGAACGGGTCGTCTTGTTCATTTGTCTAGTCTTGTTGGTTGTTCTGAGTAGGATCACGCTATACCATTGCTTTGGCGTTTAGTGCTGCAAATTAAATCCTCTATCTTCAATCGTTACGTATGTGACTGGGACCCTAAGTTTACATATGTGTGGCTAAAACTCTGAATTGTGACTTGAAGAAGGCAGCCTGCATGAAATCGGTGTCCGACAAAGGGTCTCTCATCATGATTGGCCGAAACCTCCCTAGCGTTAGCGGGGCATTCTTGCCGGGAGACAGCGCGAGCACCACATCACGGCAGTATCTCTCATCCTGCTTGACCATCCCTAGGGCCCCTCCATTTATTGCAGCCAGGTACGTCCGACACCATCAACGTCATTGCAGGCACTCTGTAGTCTGTCTCGTCAACATGGCACCCAATTGGCACTTTGCCTGCACCGACATGCTGCAAAGACTTGACCGCTTCAAGTCAACTTGACATTGGATCTCCACAATGCTGATTGTGTGCGACAGGAAACTACAGCGGCACTCCCCCTCGCCTGCCCGCCATGCCCGCCATGCTTGATGACCCCAGCGCGCCCGTCATATACAGGACCTCTGGCGACGTACCCTATCCCCCGCCTGGAGGCCCACTCCCTGTAGGCATCGCGCCATGTCAGGTTATTCTGCGTGATCGCGTCACCACGGCGACAATCATACCCTTTTCTGCACCGAACCAGGTCCCCCTCACACTACTGGCCTATCTGTGCGATCAGCTCGGGCGCGAGATCGAAAAGGGCGATACGTATCCCATGGTCGAGCCGCTGCCTCTGGAGAACTTTGGTCCTTACTGGTTCGGTGTCTTTGGCGCCATCATGCTTCTGGGGGAAATCCAAGATGGCCGTGAACTACATGAGATGGCGCGGAGAGGCTGTGACTGGGAGAGGGAGTGTCTGGGTAGTTTCTACATCAAGCCCAACTACCCAGGTCGGTCGAGCCATGTCTGTAATGGAGGTTTCTTGGTCACCGATGCGTCGCGGAATCGGGGTGTTGGTCGCTTGATGGGTGAGACCTATCTTGACTGGGCACCCAAGCTGGTGAGTGCGCTGAGAGCTTTTATTTGCATGCGCTAATTTTGCCAGGGCTACACGTACTCTGTCTTCAACCTTGTATACGAGACCAACGTCGCATCATGTCGCATATGGGACGCTCTCGGCTTCAAGCGCATCGGTCGCGTCAAGGGCTGCGGAAACCTCAAGTCATACCCGGGCGAGCTAGTCGACGCCATCATATACGGTCGAGATCTGGGGCAGGACGACGAGTTTGT
Source organism: Stemphylium beticola (assembly GCA_029100535.1). NCBI lineage: Eukaryota > Fungi > Ascomycota > Dothideomycetes > Pleosporales > Pleosporaceae > Stemphylium > Stemphylium beticola. Next base: position 26,952 of record JARBXR010000131.1, on the reverse strand, counting down.
GTCGGAAGAGCGCTTCGACAAGATCCGCTTCTACCTCAAGAACGGAAAGTACCCCAATGGCGCCGACCGAGCAGAGAAGAGCCGTCTTCGAAGCGCTGCGACACACTACAAGCTCACACTGGGCAACGACGACGAACCTGAGAAGCTGTGGCTCAAAGGCAAGGAGGTGATTGCGGATCCGAAACAACAGTATGAGATTGCGCAGGAGATACATCACAAGCAACATGGTGGCATCAACAAGACAACTGCCGCCATCGCCGAACTCTACCATTGGGTTCGTATCAAGGAGACTGTCAGTCAGGTCATTCGCAACTGTCCCGAATGCAGCGAGATGAACAAGGGTCTTTCAGCCATGCGACAAGGCCAAAACCAGGCGCGGGCAGAAGCACGATCAGGATCTAGTTTCCTACAGTCAAGTTCGCAGCCCACCCTGACACCCACACCACCCAGCCTATTCTCCCCATCCCAACCTCCGCCTCTCCCAGACTCACCCAGTAACAACAACCAACTCCTCAAAGCCACCACCGGCCAGCACCCCAACCCCCTGTACACGCAATTTCCCCAACAAAACAACTTCGATCTACCCGTTGATCCCGCCCTCATGCAAGGCATCCATCCACCAAGTAAACTCGCTGAGCTCCCTCCTTCACCTTTTCTTACTGCTCAAGCCGCGAATGCGAATGCAAATTCGAATGTGAATGGTATTCCGCATATCGCCCATCTCGATCCCGATGCTGATTCGCACATGGTGCTCGACTCTAGTCTGGATGATCGCGCGCCTACTGCCGCTGAAGAGATAAGGAGGAGATTGGATCGTGTTAGTCGGTATGAATGAAGCTTGTAGTGTAGTGCGATGATGTGCTGTGCTGTGCTGTGCTGTGCTGTGAGACATGTCCGTGACAGATGTTGGAATCATCAGCGTATACATGTCGAGGGTGATATATCCAGGACGGTATAAATGCGCAGAATATCGATGTGCGATACAAGCAATACCCCTCTTCTTCTTCTTCTTCTTCTTCTTCTTCTTCCCTTTTTTTGTAGCAGCAGCAGCGAAGGCGCTGGAATGCGCGTTCACAAACGTGGGGTTTAGCCCGTAGCCGCGGGATCTAGATTTACCCGCGGAATCCTTCCTGCGCTTGTTCGTTGGTTGGTTGTGGCTCCCGCGGGAAGGAGAGAAGTGATGCCGCGGGAAGAGGGAAGAGGGCAGAGGGAGGAAGGAAGACGGAAGACGGAAGACGGGTGGTCGGATGGATGGAGTTTATCGGTGTGTTCGGGATTTGCTGGATATGGATATAGATATGTGGAGGATAATTTGTGACGGGATGGGTACGAGGATGGTGATGTAGCATGAGCGGAAATGATTACTTGGGTTGACAGTGATGGATGAGGTATATGGTTCATTGCTGTCGTTGCTGTCGTTGCTGCTGATCTTGTGAAGGTGGAGGCGACTGAGGTTGGATTCGATGTTGATTTTGTGGAGGGGTTGGACTGCATTGCTGTGATCATGGGGGAGGCTTTTTTGGATTTTGGTGGTGATATGTTGGTTTCGTACATCTGTCTATATATCTACTTACACATCTGCAATTCCCTTCCCTTCCAATCCACCTCCATCCATCCCATCTCTCCTTCTTCCCTCCTCTCTAAACCCTCCCCTCCAACCCCCTCCCCCTCATACTCTACACACTCCACACACTCCAGAAACAGCAACCTTCATTCACCCCTCAAAAAGCTCCCACTCCCTAACCACAAAACTCTCAACCACCCTCTGCATAATCCGCCTCGATTCACGCATAAGCTCTGTTTCTCCGCCTGGTTCAGACGCGGGGGTATGTTCGGAGGGGTAGTGTGGGGTGTTTAGGGTTATTAGTAGCTGTGGGATGCGTTAGATTTGCGATTCTATAGGAGAAGATGGGAGAGGAGGAGGGAGGGAGGGAGAGGGGAGAAACGTACATCAGTTCCTTGCTCCTTCAAGCGAATTAGGAGAAGTTGGATAAACGTGAAATCTGGCGTTTTGCGCTTTGGTGGCGATGAATCCGTTGGTGGTGGGGGTGTTTGGATGAATGTTAGGGATAGGACGGGGTTGTCTCTGTTTTCCTTGTCAGTTGTCTTCCTCTCTTCCCACCATCCCCCTGCCCCTCCACCTCAACACATCATAGGAACAGAATTAAATAAATGGAAGAATAAACTTACCCCACACCCCCCACCCTTACCCTCTCACTCCCTAGAACCGTACTAGCATCCCCCGTGCCCTCGACCAAATCCGCAAAATGAAACTGCAACGCAGCTTCATCACTACCCTTCTCCACGTACTCGAGGATCTCGATGACGATACTGGTGTAGCCGTTGTTGTCAAGGTAGACTTCTTGGTGGTCGGGGATTTGGCGGATTAGGCTTTATTAATTCGGTTAGTCAGATCTCATATCCCAGATGTCAGATTAAATAGGATAGAACATGGAAATTCGTTGTAGCTTGTCCTGTGCAAGATGCCGATTTTGGGGGAGGGGTGGATAATGGTGATGGCGAGTGTGGTTGTCAACGGTGCTGGCGTGGGGATAAGATGCTCAAACCGGGATGTGGGGGGCAAGTAAGTGCCGTTGCAGCGCAGGCAGCGGGAAAATATGAATTGAGATATGGGACTTACGAAGCGTCTGCGTAGTTGGCGGGTAGGTCTAGGGTTATTGCGCCGCCGTAGAGGGGCGTGTTTTTGTATTCCATTTTGGTGGGTTCTTTCTTGAGATTTTTTTGTCTTCGTGGGGAGTTTTTTTTGGCGGAGTGCTGAGTTGTTGTGAGATGAGTGTGTTGCGGGAGCTCTTTATGCTGGGGCTTTGATGTTGGTGATGGGTTGCTTGGATTAGGTAGCTGTTAGGCTGCGCCAGGCACCACAGCACACCACGCGACATGGGTGCCTGGGAACGGGGAATGGGGATGTAGGGGTTGCGCAGATGCTGTGAGGACATTATTCTGAGCATTTGTTTCTTTTGCATGGCTTGATTCATAGTTGGATATTCGGCGCGTGGTTTTGCGATGTACGAGATTATCTGCAAGTTGAGTCGGACACGAGACTATCGCATTTCATTCAATTCACAAAACCAGATGCTGCGAAACTTTGTAGTATTCCAAGGTTGAACTCTGGGGTATCGTATGAACTTTGACCCCTCTATATGTTTTGTTTCCCAGTTTTGAACGCCGTGCAATGCATGTTTTCCACCATCAGACTTTTTGTCAAGTCGCTAGCATACAATGGCTACGCCCTCAATCCTTCAATCCTTCCGCCTTGAGAGAATACGCAGTCTCCCCCGTCCCATTATCATATCCCTATCCTGATGCGACCTGGTCAACCTCCATGGGCGCGGTCGGGGCCGTCGTGCGGGTTCCATTGTTGGTGGTGAGGCCAATGGCGGCTTCTGCTTCTTTTTGCGAATATGGCTCTTCGCGCAGTTGCTTGACTCTGAGAATAGTCAGTCTCTTTCCTATAATCGACTTGACAAAATCCTACCTCCGCTTATGCACCTTGCCCTTTTGATGTGCGCCGAGGTTGGTCTCGCTCTCAAAAAACTTTGCGCATTCTTTGCAGTAATATTGGCCCAGTCCAGGCAAATCTTCTATGGGCTTTTCATTCTTAAAGTCGGCGAGATGCTTCTCGTCGCGCAGGTCTTGGTGAATTTGGTCGAGGTCGCGCGTATGGCGTCGCGTCTTCTTCTTGGAGTTTTCTCCTCGTATGGCGGGCATGGTTTCGTGGGCGGTATCCGCGGCCGTCGGTTATCCGTGAGAAATCGTGATGGTCGGCTATGGAGAAAGTTGCAGTGTGGAGACGGTTTCCGACCGAGGCCCGTGCAGGTGTCTGCAGGTCAGAAAGTCTTGTGGAGCTAGGCCTCAAGCGGCCGTGGTAGATGCTACTGTTGCTCCAGACCCAGAATTCTGCCGTGTCTGCAGGCCTGCGAGCTGACTCGGCACTGCTTTGTTGGGCCGGAAATGTCGCGCAGGCGTCCGGAAGACATACGTCGTCCAAACGTGGCCGTCGAGCGACGCCAATCAGCAGCAAAAGAAACGGGCGCGGGGTCAATCAACGGGCATCGGATATGACGTCTGAGTGAACGCCCATAGCTCTCCCACGCACCGCACACATTCCAAGGTCACACAGCCGAGTATATCTACGCCAGGCGAGTTCCCAGGCCAGTCGCACATTTACAATTACCCATTCTCCATAATTGCGTCCCGATTACATCGCTCTAGCACGTGAAACGGCCCAGCGGGAAAGCGCTGCCGTCCTGTTTTTGCTCTGGCGCCGAGGTATTCCGCACCAAGCTGGGGCTAGACGAGCCAATCACCATCCTTGTGTTCGCCATTAGTTATCGCCCAACTGTGGCAGCTTTCTGACGCTCTTTTCCTCCGCTTCCTCCATCTCTCTTCCCTCCACCCTCCACCATCCTCCCCCAATCCTCACCATGCAGAAGTTCTCGAGGCTCGGCCGCCTGGGCCAGAGCCTTGCTTCGCGCAGGCAATTGGCCACCGTCAGCGATGCTCCTCTCTCTCGCAAGGTCGAGATGACCAACTGGGAGAAGGGCCACTACATCAACTACAAGAAGATGAGCGAGAACCTGGGCATAGTCCGCTCGCGCCTCAACCGCCCCCTCACCTTTGCTGAGAAGATCCTCTACTCCCACTTGGACGATCCCCACGGCCAGGAGATTGAGCGTGGCTCCAGCTACCTCAAGCTCCGCCCCGACCGTGTAGCTTGCCAGGATGCCACTGCCCAGATGGCCATCCTGCAGTTCATGTCCGCTGGTCTGCCCTCGGTTGCTACTCCCACTACCGTCCACTGCGACCATCTCATTGAGGCTCAGGTTGGTGGTGAGCAGGATTTGGCGCGCGCCAATGAGATCAACAAGGAGGTGTACAACTTCTTGTCGACGTCTTGCGCAAAGTACAACATTGGTTTCTGGAAGCCCGGCTCTGGTATCATTCACCAGATTGTGCTTGAGAACTACGCTTTCCCTGGTGCTCTCCTCATCGGTACCGACTCGCACACTCCCAACGCCGGTGGTCTCGGTATGGCCGCTATTGGTGTTGGTGGTGCCGACGCTGTCGATGTCATGGCTGGTCTTCCCTGGGAACTGAAGGCCCCCAAGGTCATTGGTGTCAAGCTCACTGGCAAGCTTTCTGGCTGGACTGCTCCCAAGGGTACGTTTGCAATATTCGCTAGTAGTGGGGTAACACGCGCTAACACCAACCAGACATTATCCTCAAGGTCGCCGGTATCCTCACCGTCAAGGGCGGAACTGGTGCCATTGTCGAATACCACGGACCCGGTACCGAGAGCCTGTCTTGCACTGGTATGGCTACCATCTGCAACATGGGTGCTGAGATTGGTGCCACCACCTCGCTCTTCCCCTTCAACGACCGCATGTACGACTATCTCGCTGCCACCAAGCGTCGCGACATTGGTGACTTCTCCCGCGAGTACGCCCAGGAGCTCCGTGAGGACGAGGGTGCCGAATACGACGAGCTCATCGAGATCAACCTTTCTGAGCTCGAGCCCCACATCAACGGTCCCTTCACCCCCGATCTAGCCACGCCCATCAGCAAGTTCAAGGAGGCTGTCAAGGCCAACAAGTGGCCCGAGGAGCTCAAGGTCGGTCTCATCGGTTCCTGCACCAACTCCTCGTACGAGGACATGACCCGTGCTGCCTCCATCGCCGAGGACGCCATGGCCCACGGTGTCAAGGCCAAGTCTCTCTTCACCGTCACCCCCGGTTCCGAGCAGATTCGCGCCACCATTGAGCGTGACGGTCAGCTCAAGACGTTTGAGGAGTTTGGCGGTATGGTTCTGGCCAACGCTTGCGGCCCTTGCATTGGTGTGTAGTCCCCTTCCTGTACACTGTAGCGTGGAGACTACATGAACTTTTGTCGACTTCACCCTGTCCTTAGAAAACTTCATGTGGCCTCCCGACCGCTACATGATGATTGACTTTGGTCTCTGCAACCCTTCATGTAGCCTCCAGGCTACTATATTACGACTATTGTTTGATCATTTACTGACTATGTCGCCAGGCCAATGGGATCGTAAGGACGTAAAGAAGGGCGAGGCCAACTCCATCATCTCGTCTTACAACCGTAACTTCACCGGCCGCAACGACGCTAACCCCGCCACCCACTCTTTCGTCACCTCCCCCGACCTTGTCGTCGCAATGACCATTGCCGGAACCCTGAACTTCAACCCCCTCGTCGATGAGTTGACCGGCGCCGACGGTAAGAAGTTCAAGCTCAAGGAGCCCACCGGTTTGGGTCTTCCCACCAACGGCTACGACCCAGGCCAGGACACCTACCAGGCTCCTCCCGAGGACCGTGCCTCCGTTTCCGTTGCCGTCTCTCCTACTTCCGACCGTCTCCAGCTTCTGAGTCCTTTTGAGGCATGGAACGGAGAAGATGCTAAGAACCTCCCCATCCTCATCAAGTGCCAGGGCAAGACCACTACTGACCACATCTCCATGGCCGGCCCCTGGTTGAAGTACCGTGGACACTTGGACAACATCTCCAACAACATGTTGATTGGTGCCATCAACGCTGAGAACGGCGAGGCCAACAAGGTCAAGAACGCTCTCAACGGCGAGTACGGCGCTGTCCCCGATGTTGCCCGTGACTACAAGAAGAACGGCGTCCCGTGGGTTGTCATTGGTGACTGGAACTATGGCGAGGGTTCTTCCCGTGAGCACGCTGCGCTCGAGCCAAGGCACTTGGGTGGTGCTGCCATCATCACCCGCTCCTTCGCTCGTATTCACGAGACCAACTTGAAGAAGCAGGGTATGCTTCCTCTTACTTTCTCCGACCCTGCCGACTACGACAAGATTGGCCCCAACGACAAGGTTGACTTGGCCTCCACCGAGCTCGCCCCTGGCAAGCCCCTGACCATGACCGTCCACCCCGCCGACGGCAGCAAGGACTTCAAGATTATGCTCTCTCACACCTTCAACGAGGGCCAGATTGAGTGGTTCAAGAACGGCAGCGCTCTTAACACCATGGCCAAGAACGCCAAGCAGTAAATGCACAGAGGGAATCAGGATGAACACGAAATCACCACTGGGGATGTAAATACAACACGATGGAATACCCCGCGAATGCCTAACGACTGGGGAAGAGGAAGTCCGCCTCCGAGTGGATTGAACAGATGACGACGAGAGGTTTGGACGCCTCCGAGGATATAGTATTAGGAGCTTTCGTTATCAGTCACCCAGGCTCATAGAGATTGGGTTTACTTGTATTTGTGACGGTTAGCATGCAATGTATGAATGATTTTTCGTTGTTACAACTATTTCACGTATGATGTGATGTGATGGCACGGAGAAACATGTGACGAAAGGTTGCCTCCTGTTCACTTTGTTGCGGCTATTTCGGCCGTAGCATCGTCGATGGACCACACGAACCTCTCCCAAGCTACCTTGCCAAAGACCACGACACGAATTTTCACAGCTTGACCGGTGCCCCATCGTTTACTTGTCGGCTACGGATCAACGCGTTGCTCGGGAATGATTCGGGACTGTTTCGAATGTGGGCCCTAGATCGTGCCGGATGCGGCGCCTTTGCTCCCGTCGGTCGCCGGGCCAACCGGCAACGACAAACATTCTCGGCAAGATTCCAGCGGCCAACGCCCATGTGACAACAGTATTGTTGGAGCCAATCGCGCACACAAAAGTTTGAATATCACTATATACCACACAGTTATACATTGCGAACATGGCGCGTCTACGCAAACCAAGTCCAAATGAGCCCTCCATCTTTCTACCCCCAGCTGAGACGGGCGCGACACGATCCAGTCCACGCAAAGCCACACTACGATACGCATCCTCACAAGAAGACGAGCCCTCAATCCTGATACCCAAGAGCTCAAGGCGCGCAGCGCACGACATCAGCATATCGCAAGACGTCTCTGAATCCTTCCTCGGAACAAAAACACCCACACCCAAAGATGCGATTACCCCGCGCAAACAACGCGTTCTACGCCCCGTCGAGAGCAACAGCCGTTTGCTAAGGAAGCTTAGCGATGAGAGCTTGGCGAGCCCGGAGAAGAAGCAAAGGGCGAGGCGGGAGCGGAGTGGGACTGTGGATACGGATATGGATAAGAGGAATCGGTTGCGGTATGCGACAAGTTTGGCTAGGAGTGTGGTGGGGAGGCAGGGGAAGAGGGGGAGGATTGATGTTGTGGGGGAGAACGAGGCGAGGGCGGCTGAGGTTAGGGCGGGGAGTAGGAGTCCTGTGAAGGGGGAAGTGGAGGCGGAGACAGAGGTGGAGGCGGAAGTTGAGACAGAGGCAGAAGTGGAGGCAGAAGTGGAGGCAGAAGAGGTGCAAGAAGAAGCCGATACAAGCCTTTGGTGCGGTGATGAGGACGCAGAGACCCAAGAAGAGGTTGCCGAACCTGTGGTCGAGCTTAGCGATGAAGAGGAAGATGAAGACGAAGAACCCATCGTGCCAGCCAAGAGAAGGGGGCGACAACCACAAAGCCGGCGAGTTGTCTCTGACAGCGAGGATGAAGAAAGCGATGTCAGTGCACCACAACCAGAGAACCACTTCCGCCGACCGTCTTTCAAGATACCAGATCTGAAACCAGTGTCCATGCCTCCCCAAGAACCAGCCGACATGGTTTCAATGCGGCCACCACATCTCAAAGGACACAGTGCGATATCAAACTGGGCACAAGATGTCATCGATATCATGGAATCGCCAGAGGCACCGGCGTCCTTTGTTCTTCCACAACCAACCCATGCTCGTTCAGGTTCCTTTGCAGCTTCATCTCGTCCTCCCAGCTCAGCCTCAAATGGCCCACTCGCAATTCTCACCTACTCGCCAACACCGACTAAGAAGCGCTCACCCTGCAAGGCGCCACCTATCGAACGCCCAGGCACACCCCCTCTGGCTCCTCCTAGTCCGACCAAACTCGTCTCGCCCTCAAAGAAGAAGCCTATTATCCCCAAGGCCGCTGATCTCGACGGAAGACCTAGCCTAGATGCATTCTGGAATCCTGCAGCAGTCAATGACTGGAACGATCATCACTCTCCTTCAAAGCCAATTGTATCCCCTAAGAAACAAAAATGGCGCGAGGACATTGTAAAGATGATGGAAGGTGTGGCTCTAGAAGACAGTAGCGATGAAGGCTATGAGAGCCCTATCGAGAGCCCCAAGAAGAAGCCTGCCAAACGCACCACCACCAAACAAAAGACGCCCGACGTCGAGCCAACACCACCGACCGTCAAGCAACTCCGCGAACAGCGCAAAGCCTTTTCCGAGCGCAAACACGCCATCGCCGAGGCCTTCCTAACAGAGCTCGACACAACCATCTCCTCAGGCCGCATAGCCGAGCTCTCAAAATCCACTGGCGGCATAAAGCTCGTCTGGTCCAAAACCCTCAAAACAACAGCCGGCCGCGCGAACTGGCGTAGAGAGCAAGTCCGCATGCGAACTGGCCCCTCAGCAACCGACACACGCACCGAAATCCGGCACCACTGCTCCATCGAGCTTGCAGAAAAAGTCATCGACGACGAAGAACGTTTGTACAACGTCCTAGCACACGAATTCTGCCACCTAACCACTTTCATGATCAGCGAAGTGCGGAATAACCCTCATGGCGCAGAATTCAAGGCCTGGGGCAAGAAGGCGACGGCAGCGTTTGGAGCAAGCAAAGGTGTGGAGGTTACGACTAAACACTCGTACCAGATCGAATATAAGTACGTCTGGGAATGCGTGGCATGCGGATACAAATTCAAGCGTCATAGCAAGAGTGTGGACCCGACTCGACATTCTTGTGGGAAGTGTAAGGGGAGGCTCGCGCAGACGAAACCGAAACCCCGCGGAGGTGGTGTTGGTGCTGCTGGCACTGGAGGTGCAGCGCAGGGTGCCAAGAGAGAGAAGTCAGAGTACCAGGTCTTTGTCAAAGTAAACTTTGCGAGGGTCAAAAAGGAACTCGAAGCCAAGGGGTTGGATGCGCAGATGGGAAAGGTTATGGAGGCTGTGGCCAGGGAGTATAGGGAGAGGAAGGGGGCAAAGGGGACGGACAAGCAGGAGGGCATCGGTGTGTTGGAGGTTGCGCTTGATGGGTTGAGGATTTGAGGAGTGCTTGTTTGGGTGATTGAATGAAATGAATTGTTTATACGTCAAGATGCTTGAACATGTCCTGGAGTATAGCTTTTTGTGCGTTTGCAGTCGGCTGGGCACTGGCGTTTTGAGTAACCTACGACGTAAGGCATGAACGGTGTTGTGGCTAATGCGTTCGCGCGTCCTCTGGTTTTATTACTGCAGGATTGTAAGCAGACTGCAAGCGTTGCCTCAGGTGAAGTCGTGCCACCTAGTTGGCATTGATGTTAGAGAATCGGATGATGTTTGCGCCTGCAGGGCTGATAGGCGGGAATCTAGCGCCTCCACTTGCTTATACTTTCGATTAGCCTACGGTACCCGAGAGCCCCATCCTTACACCTGAGTCTGCCTGTCGTGCCACCCATTTCTTTCCCTAACGCCTGACTTCTGAACCTCATCAGGTGGGCTGTGTCGATTGCCAACACCTCAAGTTGATGATTACCTGAGTAACTGCAGCCGACTGTGTCACATCAGTTAATTGGAAGTGAGAGGATACCCCACTTGTCGGAGCGCCTCCAGCACGACCGTGAACCCTTATCAATATAATCCCCGTCATTGTTTTCTGAACTTCAAACCCAAACTTTAGGAGCATCGCTACCATGACTTACAACGATCGTCGACAACATGTTTCCGACCCGCCTCCACCAGCTCCTTATGAAGGACCATCACCTATGCCGTTGACCTATCCGCCAGGAGATGACTATGCAACGGAGCTATTCAGTCTTTTGGAATCTGTGGGGGCCATGAAGAAGTACGGTTACGTCATGGAACCACTCTCTGATGCGGATATCAAGGTGAAAGGCAGATGTAATAGCTGTAATCAGAGTAGGTGCAAAACGACATGATACGTTATAGTCCTTTTGACAGAGCAGTTGACAAGAATGCAGCAATCTCCGCTCTTACGAAGAATCTGCATAGAGAGTTACGGCACCGTCGTGAAAATCCGGTTCCGCCCCCGCCACAAGAGACTTACAGGCCATTACCGACTATCGTGATAGCAGCAGGGGACGGCTTGTACGAGACACAACAGTGCACGGTACCATGTAATCACCACCGAGGTACTTACGCACGGAATACTAGGGTAAGTCTCAAAATTCTAACCAGTCGAAGCAGGCCACTAAATATTCCAGAGCTACACTTGTTGCAACGGTAACTCCGGGTCCAGAGGATGCGTGACCGTTGATTCCCACACACTGCGCGACTACAGACCAGGCGAGCTTGATCAGTACTATCAATTCTACCCCACCCCGCTTTCGCACCCTTCCCAGAAACAGTCCATCCGCGCTGCTGTTGCTATAGACTGCGAGATGGGAATTGCCATTACAGGCGACACGGAGCTCATCCGCCTGAGCGCCATCGACTACCTCACAGGCGAAGTGCTGATCAACAACTTCGTTCAGCCCGATCAACAAATGCTTCATCTCAACACAAAGTACTCCGGTGTCACATTTCCCCAGCTGAACGAAGCTCGACGAAAGAAGGCGTGTTTGATCGGCAAAGCAGGCGCAAGAGAAGCATTATGGAGATTCGTCGGTCCACGCACCGCACTAGTCGGCCACGGTGTGCAAAATGATCTCCGCGCACTTCGATGGATACATCAAACGGTGGTAGATTCCTACATGATCGAGTTCAAAATCGTTCAAGCGAGGAAAGAGCGGGAAGCGGTGGCCGCCGTCGCCGCCGCAGTGGAACAGGCTGAGCACCGTCTTCTGGACCTGGCCCAAGATCCCGCCCTCGCTGTATCAGATGCATCTCCTGGTACCCTGGAACTCGATCAACGGCCAGTTGAAGAAACACGCGACAAGACAAGCGTGGAGCCGAAGAAGAAGAGGGCAAAAGGGACGGGCGAGTTGGCACTCAAAACTATGCTTAAGAAGTATCTGGATAGGGATATTCAGATGAAGGGGAATAAGGGTCATGATAGCTTCGAGGATGCGCTCGCAGCCAGAGATTTGGTGCATTGGATGGTTATGAGGAGGCTTGTGGAGAGGCAGGGGTTGGCGGTGTAAGGAAGGTGAGGTAGAGGTGGAAGGGAAGGAAGAGTTTGGTCACAGGTGCGACAGATGAACTAACACACACGACACAAACACTCATTTCTGCCACTCATACCTCTTCTCCCCTATCGCCTCCCCTTTCCCATCCGCCTTCCCCCCATACACACCCAGCATCTCCAGATACAACTTATTCCCCCGCGTCAACATCCTCCTCCTACCCACAACATCCCCTCTCCCCTTCCCCGTCTCCACCATGGTCCCCAACACCTTCTCAACAATAGCCCTATCATCCAACCCCTCTATCCACAGCTTCAAAATCTGCCTATCCTCCTGCTCCGTAAACCTAGCCTTATCCCTTTTCCGCCACACTTCCACGACATCTGCTGGAACCTGCTTGCTGGCTTGTAGATACTGCCATCGCTGTTGTACGGCTTCTCGCGGGATCTGCATCTCGCGGGCGATTTTTGCGCTGCCGAGGTGGCGGCGTTGAGCGGAGATGAGGGCGGCGTTGAGAGAGGGTGTCCAGGGTATCGTGCTGGATGCGAGTTTCTGGCTGAGGGCTCGGTAGCGCTGTTGTACGGCTGTTGCGGAGCGGCTTAGGGCGTGGGAGATGGTCTCGTAGCTCAAGTGCTCGTCTTCGCGGAGGCGGAGTAGTTTGTGTTCTTCTTTGGGGGTCCAGCGTCGATGTTTGTCTTGGGCAGCGCGGGACAGGTTTATGGTTGGTTAAGGGGAGGGGGATTGGGTTGGTTGGTTGGTTGTTTTGTTGCTGCGATGGTGGTGGAATCTTAACATCATGGACGGGGGTGGTTATATCTAAGAAGGGGGAGAAGACGGTGAAGGTGAGCGTTGAAAGTACTTGCGCCGGACCCGGTGCGGTCGTTTCTGGTTTTTCACTGGAGCTTGTGCTGGTTTCTCTCTTTTGCTTTCGCCTCTTGAACAGCAATGGGAAGAACGTGCGTGATCAACTGTCATACATGGCGAGCGAAAGGCCTCGACTTCACTGAGCAGTGTCGGGGTGAAGAAAGCATTTCCAACCGACGGGCAATCATGTCCATTCATTTTAATCATCTAATAGAGCCTCGCAGCTCGCTCAGCCCCACAAACACCAACCCAAGATCCGCCATGCAAGTACCCCTCCCTCCTAGCGTTCGCCTACCCATCCTCTCCAAAATCCATGAACTCATCCATAAACGCCTGCCCCTCCCTTTCCCTCTCCTCGCCTCTCCTCCTCCAAACCCCACCCACATCCTCCACAACGCCATCAAACAAGCGCTCCAGCACACCCTTGATCTTTTCCTCTGCCACCTTCCTCCCCACAATCTGCTTCTCAATCTCCCTCGCGCGCCTCAAACACTGAACCCGCATTTCCTGCATCATGGGACTGTAAACTTGCCACCGCCCGCCAATGGCAGCAACCCCACGCCCACGGCCCCCAATGCGCTGTTTGGATAGTGACGCCCATTCCTCGAGAAGATACGAACCCACCTTTTCTCTGGCCACGAAGCCTCGGCGCAGAGTGGGTGGGCTGGAGCGGGGGTGCGGGACGCCTAGGACGATGAAGAAGGAGGCGGAGTATTCGTATAGGATGCCCAGGGTGTTGATGTCGATGTTTCTGGGGTCGAGGCTAGAGGTGAAGTTTAGGTAGAGTGATGGTGCGTACATGGGTTTTTCGGGTTGCTTGGGAGACGGGGGTGGTGTTGCGGTTTCGGTGGTGGTGGCATCTAGTGCTTTGGATTTGGAGGCGCTGGCTTGACTGTGTTCTTGTTGTCTGATTGCGGTTGCGGTGTCGTCGTCGAGGAAGCTGTCGGAGCGTGCTTTTCCTTTCGCGGCGCTGGGGGATTCGGCAGGGGCGCTAGATGCTGGTGTTTCCAGATGAGAATGGGGTTGCTCGGCTGTAAAGTCATCATTACGCTGTGCTGGGGTGTTGGGGTTTGAAACTGCGGTATCTGGTGTATCTAATGTTGAAGTGTCGTCGGCGGCACCGAGCGTATTATGCGAGCCGTCGAAGGCGCTAGACTCTGACATTCTGGACAGAAGCAGCGAGCGTCCAATCGTGACTATCGGAAAGTTTACCCGAGAAAGAAAGCATGAGGAGGGAATCGTAGGGAAGTCAAGTGCGACACTAGTGAGCGATTGTCTCAGGTATACCTGAGCGCGTATGGGTGAAGTAGAATCTACATCGCAACATTCTAGAATCGCCCACCAAAGCCCCAAGTTTCTCCCCCAAAGGTGACGCCCGCAGTGAAGGTGGATGATATAATTAGTGGGAAATAATTCACTCCAGCTCTCGATCAAACGACCAGACCTCTACTTCTCCCCACCGACCCTATTCCTTTCACTCGTCACTCACACACCACCATCATCTTCAACCCCCGTCTCGCAAAAATTCAGGATCACGCACACTCCCCTACTATGAACGAAGTGCACATAGCAGTCAGCCTCTACTCACCTCTCCATCCTCGCATGCCACCCCCCTTCGACGCCATCATCCAAGAAGACGAAGCATCCTACACAGTAACTCACAAAGCCGACCACATGGGCATCCTCGCAGCACCTGTCACCGTCGCGAAAGACATCTTCGCCACCTCAAATCCAGACATCGTAGCCACATGGCACAAAGCCCACGAAAACGCCATGCAACAAGCCCACCAGATACACCAAAACCTCGCCCCTTATGCAACCTACTTCCTCAGCTTACACCTCCCCGCACACCTAAAAGCACCAGATCCCGGGGTCGCATGCGACCAAGCTTTGTTACCCGGTATGAAGCGGCACTGGGGCGTGCTGCGACAGTGCGCGACGCATTCGCGCGCGCGGGGTGCTTTTCTCGTGTGTAAAGGGTGTCGAGTAGCGCATCATGCGCAAGCTGATGGGCGGTTTGAGCGTGGTTTGGTTATGGCGAGGGGTGCACGGGTTTTCGTTTGTGAAGGTTGTGTGGAGAAGGTTGTGGTGGGGTTTGGTGCGGGTTGGAAGGGGTGCGTGTGTGATGCGAAGTGGACTTGTTGTTGGTGTCGCGAGGATGAGCTGGAGAGGCTGGCGGGGGCGAGGGAGAGGTTTGAGGGACAGGGGAGCTGTGAGATGTGTGAGGAGGTGGGGGTGAGGGGGGAGAATGTGGAGGTTTGTTTGCTTTGCAGGGGGGTGAGGGTTTATGCGGATGGTGAGTGAATGTGAGGTATTTTTGTATCTTTGTAGGAAAAAAAGATCTTGCATTACTCTGGAAAGTATAGCGCTTAAACTTACGAAACCACTTAGAATAAATCAAATTTGCTTCCGTCGCCCCATCAACGGCATGCTAGCTTTTGTATCGCGGAGTGAGCTTCACATCCAATTTCCCCACAGTCATGGTAAAGCAATCCCGACTCTCCTTCTCAATACACCTGCCATCCTCCCCCTTCGCAAATTCCACCTCAAACGCCCTGACAAAATTCGCTACCACACTTCTCATCTCCATAATGGCCAACTTCTGCCCCACACAGTTATAAGCCCCGGTAAGAAACGGCAGAAATGCACGTTTATCCTTGATAGCAGATGTATTTGTAGCGCTCCACCGCTCAGGCATGAACGTCAGGGGATCCTCCCAGTACCGTGCGTCGCGCTGGAGACTGTACATGGGGATCCAGACGGAGACATTACCGGGGATGTAGGTTCCGTTGGGGAGGGTAAGGCCTTCGGGAGGTGTTTCGCGAGCGGCACCAGAGGGGACGGCGGGCCTGAGACGCAGGGTTTCGTGAATTACGCCATCAAGGTATTCGCAATCTGCGACGTCGGAGACTTCAAGATGGGATTTCTCGGGTTTGATGGTGGAGATGGAGGAGTGCAGGGTTGATTGGATGGTGGGGTGCAGACAAAGTTCGTAGATTAGGTAGGATAGTGTTGCGGCTGTTGTGTCACTGTGGCGCTGTTAACAAAGGTGTTATGTTTTCGGTCTGAAGACTTGGAGCTGATGATAGACTCGGGCTACACGTACCTGCCGGCGATGATCAAGAGCCGCGAGTCGGCGTTCATGTCCATTGTCACCCGTTCATCACCTGGAGTAAGTAACCACGAAAAGATATCGTTTTCTTTCGGAGTAGTCTGCATGCCGTTAGTCAATCACAATAAATAGTATAGCATTTCTCAAGCATACCTTGGCCCGCTGCTCCAGAACCTTACGACTCCAGTCGACATGCTCGATAAGTGGCTTTGCGGCAGCCGGTATCCGTCCAGCGAGATTCATTGCCCAGCTGATGTGCTCGAAAATGCTCACCGCCGCCTGACTGTCATGCAAGAGCTTAATCATATTGTCTTCTTTACCACTTTCCAACATGCCAAAGCTGCGATTGAAGCCAATGTCTCCCATGACATCGAAACTGTAAAAGTTGACCCAGTCCGTGATTCTTACGGATGGCTGGTCAGCCATTTCTTTGAGTTTGGAGATGAGAGCAGATGCATGTCGGTTTAGTCGAGGCTCATACTCGCGTAATGCTTTGGCATTGAAAGCGCGATCCCAGGTCTTGCGCCGGTGGCGGTGTTCATTCTTGTCAGTCGTCAACTGAATGGATCGCCCGAAGAGGTCACCCAATACGTTGTAAATTGTGGCCCTTTTGCATCTAGACGTCGGCCCATGGATAAGGGGAACGGCATCGGCGCAAAACACAGTGACCTCTCTTGGACCGGTCCGGATCACATCTGTTCCGTACTTTTCGTGCAACTCAACTTGCCATTTGAAGAATTGAAAGTTGGTAGGGAGGACGCCGGCGAATATGCTGTGGAACTTTGAAAATCGTGCAAGGAATGGGCCCGGGATCTTTGAAGCGTTAGTGCGAAGAGAAGCGAGAAAAAGCAACGAGCTTGAGAAACATAACACAAAGGAGAAGAGGCCACAAGACAGGGGGTTAGAAGCGGGAGAAATCCACGTACCTTGCGCAGACGATGGAAGAATCCGCGATGTAGTAGCATGCTGGTCACTAGGACGCTAAAGTACGTCATAGCTATCATCACGGTAGTCCGTACTGCAGCGCCCACGCTTTTGACGTTTGGATCTGCGACATACTCGATAGCTGCAGCACTTCCGAAAGCTGTAGCCCAGGTGCCGAGGACGAGATGAAACTTGTTATCCCATTCGCCGATATTAAGAATGCAGTGCGTAACTAGTGCGAGCAAAGCCACGAGCGGCTTGCTTCGCAGAAGCTGGGCGAGTGCGTAGAATGTAGAGTCCATGTTTTCGCAATGATGATGAATTGAAGCCCAAGCATAGACGAAGATGAGGTCGGTTTCGCAAGATATAAGACAAGAGGGGTAAGGCAACCTCCACCAAAACCCCGTCACTGAGGGACATCGGTGAGCCGGAACGGATAAAAAAGAGCCGAGCAAGACCCCCAGATTTTATGGGAATGCAGTGCATGGCTGCGTGCTGAAGAATCAGCCGCACTTGGTTCGCAGGTGGCGGTCGAGCGTGATAGCCGCCTGCCAAGCGTTAGTTTGCTACAGTAGCGTTGCACTAAGCGGGGACACTAACCCAGCCCTAAGGGTCGAGATCGCATGACTTAATTATCAAACGAATGCAGTACTACTCTCGCTACACAACGTTCCAGTCAGATGGCAAGATGTCATGTATGAAGGCCAGGGTCACAGTAATCGGTTGCATGTTGAGACACCCTCGCATGCGCCTCGTCCAATGCCTGCATGAGCGATTAGGCCCTTTCCCAGTTTATCGTATCAATTAGATGACGAATTTTCTACAGGCAGCCCGAAGCCGCGATGATCTCTCGCATGTGTTTACGCCATGTTGCTTTCAATTTCTCGTCGCTCGATTGCAAGTCTGTTGCACTAGACTCAGCCTCGGTGCAAAGTAATTCGTCTCTGAATGATTCGCAGCATATCGATGTTCCATCCGGCGTGCTGATTCGATAATTGACACTGAAGTCGAACCTAGGCTTACAGCAACGGTCGGGAGAACCGGCTTGCTCAGCTTGCCTTTGTACAAGCATTTGTTGCTTCATCAGTGACATTGTGTCCGCCATTCGACACATCTCCGGACGGTCGAAGATCCATTGTATCTCCAGGCGTTCCAGGTTCTCCAATTTCAATAGCGGATCGACCCAAGGAGCCACCCACGGACGCGGACGAGACAGCTTCGCAGCCTCCCAGATTCGGCAGTCTGCGGGTGAAGGGAGGACGGGATTGTAGAGCTGATGTAAGCTATCTATGGTTAGATAGAGCTTCCGTAGTTGCATTCGAGAGGTGGATAACAAGGTACAAAGATCGGTGAAGTGGTTGTACGCGTAGCGCAGCACAAGGGAGTCTGTCGACCTGGGAATGACCGGATAGTGAGCTTCGCCAGTCCCTCTGAGGTTGTGCCCCTCGCTCAGAGTAACATCAAGAGTCGATATGAGTTTGAGTGACTCGGCGGGCCTATCGCACAAGAACGCGAATACAGTTGGGATGCACTCGGCTGTCGGGAAACGGAAACGATTCCTGCCGTAGAAAATCTTCCTCGCCTCGTGGTATACTTGGTGACATGTTTGTAGCAAACAAACTTCGATCCTATCTTGGGGCAGTACATGGCACTGATTTGCGAGTTGATACGTCATCTGAACATGACTTGGTGGATCTTCCGGATCGCATGTGTATGAGGTCAGGCCCAGATCAAAGCGCGGAATCAACCAAATTCGTCGATGGATACGTGGACGTGTCAATGGGTAGGATGTGGTGAGTCGCCTATAGAATTCAGGGCTACGACTTGCGGTAGCCTCGGATATGGTGGCAGCCCCCCGTTGGATGGGTATCACATCTCGTACGAATGCAAATTCGTAAATGAGATCCCGAATCTCTCGTGGAAGTTCAAGGAGTCGTGAATTCATTTTCTGTAGCATGAGGTTTGATTTGCAGCCGTGCAGGAGGTGCGACCCTGCGGAGGGGAGAGAGGGGGGCCTGGGGAAGTGGTGACGATATGGTCCGGATAAGGACTAGATCTATTCGTCAGCATGCTCTAGGGTGAACCTTCAGCCCCGCTTTAGATTCTCGCTCCATACATCTCGTCGGAGAAAAAATGCGACACATTGCCTCAACGTAGTTAGATTTCTCTAGGGTACAGGGTAGCTACTTTAAGGTAGAGTATCGCATCTTTCCTTTTAACAAAACATAGTGCATACTACCGCACTCGTTGCAACTGCATCTTCGGTGCAATCCTTGCGATACGAATTAACATGTCAGCAATCTTGCTGTCTACCCATGCACCCCATGCGTTATGTGCATCTTTTACCATAAGAGGATCGCAAAAACAGCGTCGAGAGCTTGGGCGCAGGAGGATATATTACACGGCGTTCGAACCACATCAATGAGGTGTATAGAGGCCATTGATCAACAAGAGTGATAGAGAGTAGTGCTTGATGCTGCACGCTAAGGGAGATGATATCAAAGAATTTTATATAGATGAGAAAAACGACAAGTTACTATAGACCATCCCATCCAAACCCAAGACTACAAATACACACAAACCACCGCTATACCGCTACCATTCCCCCAAAACGCCATTCCCAAATGCGCCGAAAAAGGCTTGGATTGTCATAACAGCGACAAAGTAGCATCTCAGAGCTCTTTCTGTTCCTCAGTCTCCTCCCCCTCCGCTAGCTTGACCTCATTCTCCTTGTCCTCGCCCTCAGTCACAGCCTCGTCGATCCTAGCCTCAGTCTCCTTATCCTCTGTCCTGGCTTCATTTTCTAAATCCGCCACCTTGGCTTGAGCCTCTTTTTCCTTGGCTACAGCCTGCTCTACCTCGGCCATGGCTTCGTCGAAGTCGGAATCATCATCTTCGGGCTTTGCCTCAGGCTTTTCGACTTTAGCTTGAATCTCCACCGGCTTAGCATCCTCGACCTTGACCTTACTCTCCTCAACCTTGGCATCAACATTGAGATCCCAATCAATTCCGCCATCCTTGCCATACCGCTGCTCAAGCCACTCATTGCACTTGCGGAAATGACCGCAGTCAAACTGCACCCACACATTAGCAATGCCCATGGCACCATCCAAATCTCCAGCAGAGACAAAGAAAGCAAACTTACAAATCCCCTCGACGCACTCAGCGGACTCGGATGCACACTCTTGAGTACAAGATGCTTATCCGTGGGAATCCCCGCCATACGCTTCTGCGCAGGGCTCCCCCAGGCCAAAAACACCACACCATTGGTCCGCACCTTGGCCACGGTATCAATCACCTTTTGCATGAGCATCTCCCAGCCGCGATTAGAGTGCGAATTGGGTTCGTTCTTGCGCACGGTCAGGCACGTGTTGATGAGCAGGACACCACGGTCTGCCCATGGCGTCAGCAGACCTCCACGGTTGGGCGGCGCCTTGTAATCTGGGTACTCCTTCTTCAGAGCCTTGTAGATGTTCTGGAGCGAAGGGGGAGCAGGCGCCGGCGGGCGGATAGAGAAGCAAAGGCCGTGGGCTTGGTTGGGGTTGTGGTAGGGGTCTTGGCCTGTTATTACAACTTTGACTGTGGGGAGGGGCGTGTGGCGCGACCTGTGTTGTATCTTCGTCAGTCACCTTCTAGACAAAAAGATGTGAGATGAATTGGGAATGGGATGCCAAGTACCATGAATACACATCTTCCATGGGCGGATAAATCGGTTTTGGACCCGCCAATTCCTTCTTGAGGAAGCGCTTCAGTTCCAGAAACTGCGGCGTTACTAGCACGTCTTTGAGATGCGGAAGCCAACTCTCATGCAGCGTGTCGAGTTCCAATTTCAGCAACTCCTTCTGCTCATCCGTGAGTTTCGCAACCCACGCGTCTCGATCAAACTTGGCGGCCGCTGCAGTCAGTTTCGGTTTCGCCGGGTCTGTCTTAGGTGCGCCGAAGAAAGCGGTGATGCTGCCATTCTGCTTTGGCTTCTTGGACGCGTCGGTGACGGCGGCGGCGGCTTTGCGCTTGAGACTCATGACTGCTGGGGCGTCAATTGGTGTGGATAATGTGAGGGGTACGAGTAAGAGTGCGAAGCAGCGTAGAATGAACGTGTGTGGACCGCGTTCCTGGATTCCGCGACGGGCCCCCAGCCTCAGGCCGTCGCGTTATCCCTGCGTGACGTCGAAGATGAGCGGTCATTTCCCCGAATCTCTATGATTGGCTGCATTGATCCGCGCTTTCACGTGAGTGCGCGACACGCGTCTGGACCATGTGCCATGACATCATAGCTTGCCCTGACACCAGTCTGAGACTCTACACAAGGGTGCAAACAGGCTACAACGTCTTTTCCGCCATGACGACCGTTTTTCCCGAGCAAATAAGACGTGAATACTTGTTTGATCTGCGCTACCGTGACCGAAAGATGGAGACTACAACCTTACACGTGTATGCCGTCGCACCTGTAGGCGCGCTGCCCGCATTTGTGACGTGATGTTGCCTAGGGGAAGCAAACAGGAGCGCGTGTGTTATGTGAAGGGCATATAAACAGAGGAATTTGTTGCTGACGACTTCGTTTCTTTCTCACCACACTCTTCTTCTCTCACCAACTACAACTTCATTCGGAATTTCAACACAAGAACCAAGTACATCTACATAACACCTTCAACATGGCCTCTTCCAACCCCGCCAACTTCGCCAACCTACCCAAGGACGAGCTCAAGGATATTGCTGCCAAGGGTGGTCACGCCTCCCACGGCGCCACCACCTCAACCACCACAGACAGCCAGCCCGGCCGCAACCCTGACGGAACATTTACCAAAGGCTCCGACCTCGCCAGCGAACTCGGTGCACAAGGCGGCCACGCATCCCACGGCGCCACCTCCACCTCCACCACCACAGACAGCCAGCCCGGTCGCAACCCCGACGGAACATTTACCAAAGGCTCCGACCTCGCCAGCGAACTCGGTGCACAAGGCGGTCACGCATCCCACGGCGCCACCTCCACTTCTACCAGCACCAGCACCGGCACAGCCGACAACGCAGGCGTAAGTCCCCGCAACAACAGCCCAAAACCCGCAGTGTATAATGCATGCTACGTGGACTAGACTAACAAAAAACCCCAGCGCAACCCCGATGGCACGTTCAAGAAGGGAAGTGAACTAGCTTCTGAGCTTGGGACTCAGGGTGGACATGCTTCGCACTAGGTTAGATGGCGTGGGAGTTGCTGTGCTGTACGGGTTGGGAACTTGATATGGTGAAGGTGGGCGAGTGAGTGAGTGGGCGGCAGTTATGTAGCATCTGCTGGGTGCCTGTCCATGAGACTGAATGAATGAATAATAACCAATTTCCACAATACCATGCGTGTGAATCAGAAAACGAGCGGCAAAGACTTCTTCACTGTTTTTAATTTCAATCTTCATCAAAGCATGGTTTCGTCATTTTTCAATCATGGTACGTTGTACGCACATTCTACACGTCGTCTGCATCGACTACATAGCCTCCAACTGACACTTTTTTCTCTGCAGTGTACTCATCGGCACAATCTATCCAGCATAACCAAGAGCGTCTAGCTCCTTCTTGATTTGGACCTCGGTGCTGATCTTCTTGACCTGAGTGTCCTCAAGCTTCTCTCCACCAGCTTGCCTCATCTTCAGCTCATCAATGGCGCGCATCTTCTTAAGCAGACCACGAATCTTCTTGTCCTGGGGACCGCCATCGCCGGGGCTAGTAACCGTGAGGTCAGGCGGGGGACCCTGGCTTTCAGTATTGATGGGCGCAGGAGCTTGGGGAGGAGCCTGCTGGCGAGGGTTCGGCCCGCGGTTTCCATCTGGTCTAGCTTGACGGTTGGGGCTGTTACCAAAGTTGCGGGCTTGGCTTGGGCTCCTTCCCTGCTGCTCGTAACCGCTCTTGCTGCGACTGCGCTGGCGACGCTCAGGGCTGCGACCAGCGCCGGTTCCGTTTGCGGGGTTGGCGCCATCAGCACCCAGACCAGCGGCTTTGTCAGCGGCCTCGCGAGCCTTCTTGGCCTCTCGCTTCTTCTTGTTTTTAAGGGCAGCCTTGGAGAGCTCGCCATCACCGTCTTGAGCACCAGTGAGACTAACACCCCCACCAGGTGCGGCGCCCGGAGGAAGAGACTCGGCACTCTCTGCACCAGGGATCTCACGGCGACGCGGCTTTCCGAAGCCGTTGGCAAAACCGACATTTGTAGACGAGATGCCGGTGTTGGAGTAGGCGGCGCCTCCCTCGTCTTCACGCTTGAAGTGCAGGGGTGTGGCTGTTCCACGCGCGCCGGGAGGGCGGTATGCGCCGGCAGGCTTGGAAGGAGTCTTCTGAGTACTCAGGTATGCGAGAGCCGATGGATGCGGGGTCGGCACGGTCGACAAAGGGTCGGCGAGCGGGTGCATCGAGATGGGCTGAGGTCGCCAGATGACATGGTAGAGTTCGGCCATGTCCTCGTTGTACATGAGGCCGCCGCTGACATGGTAGATACGGATACCATTGTCAACGCGCAGACGAGGGCTGGTGGTTGCGGTAAGAATATGCTGGCCATCTGGGCTCCACTCGCAGTAGGTGGAGTTGGACGTCTTTACGTGGCAGACCTTGGCGAAGTTCTTCTCCAGATCGTAAATGTCCATATCTCCAGCTAGATTGCCAAAACCGGCCACGATGACGAAACGACCGTGGGGGCTAAAAAGAATGGTGTTTCGGGGACCCAAGTCAAAGCTATGCTGGGCGACTGCGCGCTGGTTGAAAATGGTCGTCTTCGCGGGCATGTAGCCGTAGGTAACACCAAACTCTTTCGAGTTGGGAGACCAGGAAACGTCGTGAATGGGACCCTCCTTGTCCAGCTGAATGCGCGAGTCGAATGTGCCATTGGCACTAAGAATGTACATGTTGGTCTCTCCATAGTAGCTCTTGTTGCTCTTGTCGACCTCGGTCTGAGCCAGGACAATGAGGCTGGTACCGAGATCGTTCCACTTCAGCTGGACCTTGTCACCCTTGAAGAAGGTCTTTTGCGATACGGGCTGGGCAAATTGGGGCACAGCAAAAACTTTGACGGCGGCGGGCATGCCCTTGCGCTCTGGCACAAAAACGGCAACTGAATGGTTCTTACCAGGCGACAGGGCCATGTCTGTCACACCCTCGACGCGGAGCTTGTTCCAAGGGTTGCGCAAGTCGCTCGACTGGAAGAACTGCACCTCGTTTGTTACAACGCGGGCACAGAACTTCTCGTCCGAGGTGTACTGCAAGTTCCAGCCATTCTGGTTCTTCTGGACGTATTCGCCGATGACTGCTCGCGATCCGTCATCTTCGGCCTCGTCGGAGAGGGTTTTCCAGACCCTGAGGTTCTTTGTCGCATTTCCGTCTTCGTCCTTGGAGGGGCGCTGCCATGTTATGAGGTAGGTGCCCAGCGGGGAGAAGCCGAGTTCGTAGACGTTCGGTGTGGGGAGCGTGGTGATGATATGGCCTACCGAGGCATCGATTACT
Source organism: Stemphylium beticola (assembly GCA_029100535.1). Classification (NCBI taxonomy): domain Eukaryota; kingdom Fungi; phylum Ascomycota; class Dothideomycetes; order Pleosporales; family Pleosporaceae; genus Stemphylium; species Stemphylium beticola. The sequence goes on along the minus strand of JARBXR010000131.1, from coordinate 2,466 downwards.
GAGACCCTGGGAGAGTTAGCCCGCCTGTAATGATTGTGTAGCGGCACGCGAGCGGCGAAGTGGCGCTTGGAAGGATGACCAAGTGTCGGTACACGAACACAATGCTTGTGGATATTCGCTGACGGCTTTACCAACATGTCGTGTCCGGCCCCCGATCTAACGTGCTCGCCTCCGACGCTCGCAATGTATGCATGTTGGGCGCTTACTGTTCAGGTGTTGCCCAGGCAAAGTAGCGGCTGTCTGGCGAGTAGCAGCAGCAGCGAAGATTGCCTTCTGGTCGCACGAATCCCGGAAGCGCCTCGTAAACGGGGGCAGCATTGAAGATCCCGATGCCCTTGGCGGAACGGTCTGCACATAGTGTTAGCGTATTTCGACGCAAACTCTCCTTTCCTCTCTCTAGGGCGCACATACAAGCCAACTGTGTGGGAACAGCCATGATAACTAGTCAAAGTCACAGGAAGTTGTACAAAGCGGGCGTGGGGCAAGGTGCTGGTGGTCGCGAAGTCTGGCTCAACTGCTTGAGCTCGAGGGTGAGTTGGCGATAAATGTAAGGCTAAGACAGGAACACGTCGGGTTGTGGGTATGGGTTCGAAAGTGTGACGTAGTTTCTGCGAACTTTAAGGGGCCAAGGGCAGACTTTGGGCGCACGCAGCGGGCAACGGGCGGATGGAGAAGGGGAGGAGGAACACGCGTCAGGGAATTGAAGGGTGACCGTGTGACGGGCGTAGCAGGAGTGATGGAGGCCGTCGAGAAAGAAATCCGTGGGCATGCGCGCTAGTGCTCGGGGAAAATGCGGGCCGTTGGCGCTGCCTGACCGTGACATCAGCCTCGCCGGTGCTCATGACTGTTGAGGAATCGAATCTTTCATTCACCAGCAGTCGAGGTTCTCTTTGATATCAGCATCTATGTTCCGCTTCATCCAAGTCATACTCGACGTCATTTTGTTTCTAGACTGCGCTTTGTGCCGTCTGCGCCGAAGGATTCGAGATTCGATGATCTGCACCAGCTTCACGGCTGACTAGTCGTTGTCACATGAATCCTACCATCTCGACAATAGACTTGTTATTGAAGTGAATTGTCATTTGGTAGTAGGACCTTGCTCACCTGACATGACATGTCCCCCAAAACAACGTGAAAAAGATGTTGGGCGACATCTGTCAGGCGTGACTTCTCCGTGCTGACATGTACCGTCCCATGTCTTATCGTTATCGCGGCAGTAGCGCCCTTTCACAAGCTCCCGCACGCGAGCTCCATCTCAACTCCACAGACCCATCGTAGCTTCCGCCCATCACCCTCTACGGGTCCTGCCACCAAGATGCCGACCTCAATGCCTGCCCCGTCCATTCGGATACCAATGGAGCTGCTCACTCCAACAGCCTTTGCGCAATTCGGCACCGTCATCGAGAACCCAACCACATCGCCGTCCGCGAAGCTTCCCATTCCACACCGCGTTTCGTCGCCCGAGGCAGTCTCGGCCAATCAGGGCTCTGCCACCAAGTACCTTGATGTCACCCACATGTCAAATCTGTATAGCCTTGCGCCTAGTAAGAAGCCGGCCAAAGCCGTCATGAACATGTTTGTCTGCTCGCCGCGCAATCTGCGACCACACGAGCCGAGTATGAGCATGCCAAGCTCCTGGGGTGACTTGAACTTGGATGAGGACGAGGATGAAGATGGAAATGGCAGCTACCAGAAGCAGCTATTAGACGTCACCATCTTGGAGCGACACCCGTTCACTACGCAGACATTCATACCCATGGGCTTGTCGCAGCAGGAGAGGCATACGCAGTACCTTGTTATAGTCGCGCCGACCCTTCCCGCGAGCGCATCGAGACGCCGTACAGGCAGGGCGCCTCCATACCCTACACCACACATTGAGCGGAAGAGGAGTGTAATGGACATTTTCGCACGTGCGAGACCCAGTCCGTACGCCAACGAAACAGCACCAGCACAGAGTCAGTTCTCGAAACTACATCCGTCTGCACGACCGAAGGGACCGGGTCTACCAGATCTCAAAAACCTCCGCGCCTTCGTTGCGAATGGTGCGCAAGCCGTGACGTATGGAGCCGGTACATGGCACGCGCCCATGATCGTCATCGGAGACCGCCCAATCGATTTCGTTGTCGTACAGTTCGCGAACCAAGTAGGCAATGAAGATTGCCAGGAAATAGTATTAAAGTCGGATAGCACCGCTTCGGAGGGGGTCGTAGTCATGGTGGATACCGACTCATCAGGTACCGTACAGGTCAAGGCTGGTATAGGTTCCGTAAAAGCTAAATTGTGATGTATGAAGGGTGAATCTATCGTGTACGGCGAATGATGGTTCATACTTTGTAGGCGGCTCGCATTCTTGATGATCGTATCTCCAACTGTACTAGAGCCTCAGCGCGGTAGCTATTAGCTAGCTTAAAAGCTAATTAATTATATCTATTATTAAGGCTATTTATTATACTTAGATATAGGCCT
>JARBXR010000130.1:0-80493 GCA_029100535.1 Stemphylium beticola | reverse complement strand
CGAGGCGGCGGAGGCCTGAGTTGGAGGGAGTAGACACGAAGTACTCTAGAAGAAAATATGCGTCGAGTGGTTGTAGCAGGCGAGACGCGTAGAGCTTGCTAGGTGAGACTAGCGCACTCTAGAAACTCTAATTAGCCTAGCAGCTTATCTCTAACCTATATAGGACTAGTAAAAGCCTATCTAGGACTAGCGTTATTCTGTCGCCACTTCTAAACAACACTAGAAATAGCTATTACAACTACAAAATATAGCCTTAAAATAGCTAATGTTAGTTTAATATTAGTTAGTTTAGTTAATCTAGAGGCTTCTTAAACTAATTAAACTAACGTCTAGTAGCCTCTATAACTAACTAACTAAACTAAGTCTTAGTAGTTAGTTTAGTTAGTTCTAACTGAGTTGTGTTACACGGGGGGTGCGCTATACTTCTCTGTACTGTTACACGGGGGGGTATGCTATACTTCTCTGGACCTGATCCGGGTTAGGGTAGGCGAGCTGTGCGTATAGCTATGTGCGGTTTATCTGGCGACTAAGTGGGATAGTAGGTATTTAGGGTAATAACAATCTAATTCTATAAATAATAGAATAACTAGCTTATAATCTAAGTAAAAGATAAAACTATAAGAGTTAACTATAATAAGAGAAATAATAAAACTTTTCTATCCTTTTATTCTTGTTACTTTGTCCTGTATCCTCTCTAGCATCCCTCGGATACATCCTTCTATAGGAGGTTTAGGGGGTGCTAGTATCCCGTGTACCTCTGGCATCCCTTCCTTGGCGGGATGTTCTGTCTTGGCGGGAGGCCAGGTCACGTGACCTGCGTGCCCCACGCTGAACATTATCCTTCGTCGTGTGCGACAGCTGGCCTCCAGCGTCGCTTCCCTTGACCGAAGGATTCGACCTACTGTTGTCTGTAACAAGTTGCCTGACTGATAGCAAGTCTGCTCCGTTTTGACAGTTGCCACAGTCTCGCTCAACAGAGTACCCGTTGCAGAATCGTTCTTCAACTTCTTGAGGCATCCCTGGTCTGATTCGAAAAATACAAGGTAATTGATCGGCTGGACATCTGCATCACCATCAATCTGAGAAATGACGTTCCTGTGCGCTCCAAGCTGGAAGGCAACTTTTTCCGCAACTACGCACTCGGTGAGGTATTCGGTGATGGCCTTCCGTCGTAGGTTTTGGCTCAGAATAGGGATCTGCCTTTCTTTGCCTTCATCGCTTCTGGGGACTCTGATGGGAACGACAACCAGCTTCTCGATGCTCCCAAGCTCGTAGTTGGCATGGTAGATGGATGTCTTGCTAGGAGGCTCGACGGGCCACGGTTTTGAATCAGACATCTTTGGAATTTTCTCCGAAAGACAACCTTTTGCAAAATGTCGCGTCTGGGTCAGTTGTATCGGTGTTGTTGTGGTGGTAGTAAGCAGAAAACTGTGCTGAGATACTCCGGGGCTATCACCGTGGTACTTATCAACTTAAAGCTTCTTGCTCACCCTGGTTGTTCCAAGTCATGTTTCCATGATCATGACCAGAAGGAAGGTCATATCTTCTTGCCCGTCTTACGAAACGTTTGTCAAATGTCAAACAAGAGTGGTAAGCAGGATACAGTGTTGAGAATGGTTCCCAGTGCCGTTCGCAAAGAAGTACGATATGATTGATGATACTCGTGATGTGGAGGCAATCATAGATCGTGATCGAGACAGCAGGCAAACACCTTAGACTGGAAGATCTAAAACATGTTCGTGTGACGTCAATGACAAAATGCGCCCAACCTCCCGACACGATGATAATGAAGCCAGCTGAGACCATTCTGAAGCTTCAAAATGTGGATACAAGATATCCGAAGAGGTAAGAGCTTCTAGAAGAATGGAGCGGAAGGGCAAGAGCGTAGAAGTGCGCGTGGATAGCCGGACCCTGTAAGATGTCACGCGTCGTCACCATCAGCAATACGCGATTTCCGCTGTACCAATCTGGACAAGAAGTTGCATCGCACCCCATTTCTAATGTCCATGTGTATGAGATATCATTAGAATCGAAAGGCAGAGCGCACTCACACGCAGTGATCAAGTGCGCTCTCGTCTCGCTGCTCACATTCAAGTTTCCTTCCCTGTGGATGGCAAAACTCATCCCTATTTGGAATTCTAGTGGAATACTCAGTGCCTAAATAAAGATGGACTCGCTGCTTAAGATTCTCGACGCTGAGAGTATTGGCCGCTGAACTATCATCCAGAAGTCGCAACGCCACGAATAGGACCCGCTACTGCGCACAACTCATCGCCTCCCACGCCTCAGACACAACCGGTGACCTGAACACCACAACCTTCACTCTCCTTTTTGCCTTCTTCCTCCTCGCAACATACTCATCAATCTCTTTTTGCAAACTACCCACCTTCCCCACCTTCACTTTCTTCCTCGATCCCTCGTCTCCGCCAACCAACTTCCCTTTCTCTTGCTCCTCCTCTTCCTCCCCCTCTTCACAAACCCCATAAGCTTTCCAAAACGCCCCATCAAGCATCCTTTTAACCGCCCTCGGATCAACCTGCATCATCTTGCAAGTCGGAAACACAACGAGATCCAGTTGCCGCGCCATGGAGCGCAGGAGCAGATTGTCGATTTCATCACGGTCAATGAGCGGGAGTTCAAAGCGCAGTTGAACGATGACTTTGTGCTGATCGTCGACGCTGAGGTTCGCGGCTTTGTATTGCGAGAAGGTGTAGTCGGCGATGCTGTGTGGCGCTGTTGAGTTGGGATAGTGATTGGATGGAGCGGTGGATGGTGGTTTGTGGGGCTGTGGGTGTTCGAGAGACATGAGGCGGATGTCGTTTAGGCTGCTGAGCCGAAGGATAGGGTTTGGGTGCTGCTTGACCGGGTGGTGTATAGACGTATTGGGTGGTGAGGATAAGGTTGCTGTTGGTATGATTGTGTGTTGTTGTGAGCGCTTTCTAGGGCTTGCGCGTTAGGCAGAAATCTTGGGTATTGGGGAAGGTGGATTGCGGGACGCTTTGATTCTGCACGTGATCGCATAGAATGCGCTCACTGCACATGCTGTAGCACTGAGGTATTCACTCCCCGACTCTTTGCCTGTCGATGAAGTGAATATGAGTTTTAGTGGAGAACTTCTGTCCACCAGTTGCACGGATATCAACTAAAAGCAGTGGAGATTATAGAAGTCATGTTGTTATTTGTTTTGAACGAATCACAGCGCGCGCTCGACAGATTACTCGCTCAAAGCATAAACATAGCTGCCACAAGGCCGAAGACACTAGCGCCAACAGCGCCTTGGCTGAGTCGCGCAGCTGCATTGGTGGTTTGCTGAGGCGGTGCACCGGTGGTAGGTGATGTACCACTGCTAGTACCGTTCCCTGTACCTGAGGTGTCCTCCCTCTGTCGGTCAACGACCTCGATACGCCCATCAAGCTCAATGTTGATAGGAGTCTGGCTCTGGACATACGAGGTTAAGACCTCATCTTGCAAGTCCAAGCTAACGAAGTCGGTCGATGGCTCAAAAATGTTGTCACCACCACCTGCGATGAAGTCAAGGGTCACCATCTGGTAGGTGGTGTCGTTTATGAGAGGCTCGCCGCCAATGGTAACTGCAATGAGTTTGGTGTTGTTGTCGTTTTCAGGGTTGTATTCGACCTTGATGCTAGAGCTGACCTGGAAGAACGAGGTCACTTCCTCGCCATTGGCTACGTTAACACCGGTTACGATGCCCTCGAGAGCTTCCCAGAGAGTCTTTCCGTCAATTTCGACTTGGACAATGGCGTTTCCGAAGGGGAAAGAAGTGAGGACCTCGCCGCGGGTAATGTCGCCCTCATCAATGGTAGCACGGATACCACCGGCATTGATGAGAGCAAAGTCGACATTGTCAGTGTTGTTCTGGCGATATGCTAGCATGGCATCCGCCATAAAGTCACCCAACAAGCATTCCTGCTGCTGGCAAGTAGTCTGGTCAAGCTCGACTTCGGTCGTGCCAAGAACCTCGGCGGCAAACTCCTCGAATGGGATGCGCCATGCTTCAATCTCCTCCTGAAGGCCTTCATCCTGTTCGGTAGTGTTGGTAAGGTGGATAGGAGCGCCGTGGTAAGCAAGAATCTTGCCCTCGGGGTCGTAAGTCACGTCAATGTAGCCCACGTATTCGCCCCAGCGGTATGCGGTAACGATGAAAACTTCTTCGCCATCTTGGTTCTCAACGATGGTAGGGTAATCTCCCTCGGCGTCTTCCATATCACCGAGAAGCGTGTGGCTGTGTCCGCCAATGATAAGATGGAGACCAGTGGTAGCTTTGGCAAGGTCCTGATCCTTGTCGTAGCCGATGTGGGTGAGAGCAGCAATTCTTGTAATGTTGGTAGTAGCTTTGATCTCATCGATAGCGCCTTGCACGGCCTGCATGTGCCGTAAGCAGCTGATCATTGTAATGGTTCGCCAAACAAATCACATACCTCAACAGCGTCAGAGAAGATGGTAGATGCATCAGAGTTGCTAAGAGTAGCCGTCTCTGGTGCAGTGACTCCAATCAAAGCCAGGTTGTGCTCTTCGAAAATGGTGTAAGGCTTGACTGTCTTGTTGACGTTCTCATCTTGCGAGTGCACGTTGGCGCTAATGATAGGGAACGTCAGGTTGACCAGAAACTCCCCGAGCTCGGCATCACCGCCGTCAAACTCGTGGTTTCCCAAAGTCATTGCGTCAAATTCGAGCTCGTTCAAAGTCTCGGCGATCTTTTCGCCACCGTAGTAGCTGTAAAACAAAGTACCCTGAAACTCGTCGCCGGCATTTAGCCACAGACTGTCTTCGTAGTTCGGACGTTGCTCCTCAATCACGGTCTTGACACGCGCATAGCCCCCATAGCAGCCGCGCTCAGGCCTGGTGCAGTCAGTTCCAGAGAAGCTGAACTCATCAAGGTGGGCGTGGACATCGTTGATGTGGAAGAATGCTATGTCACGTGAGCAGAGCGAGATTAAGCCATATAACGTTGACTTACAGATGTTGTAGTTTCCATCTTCATCAATTCCACGCTTCACCATGCGCTTGCTGTAAAGTGCATCCTCCGCCTGAGCAATGACCGCCATCGCCGAGAAGGCGACGAGGGATGCGCTTGATCCTGTGGCGAACTTCATCTTAGCCTATGTCTCTACGAGTTGAGTTAGCGAGTGACCATGGGCGCGAGCTGGGCGATCAGCCCTCATACCAGCGGGCCGTCGCTATATGTAGTTCAATGGCAACCTGGCAAGGCGGACGTCTCCGCTGGAGTCGCGACGGCGGACCTTGGCATGTCTTGGTGTAGCCGTGCTTAATGCTCGGCAACTGCCTCATAGAGTCTAACGTCGAGCCGTTCCTGATAACAATGGGCCAATCACGGAGACACGTGCGACATGCGGCTGCAGAACGTAGTTTTGCCGCACACGAACCTGGATGCCGGCATTGCTTCATGCATTGAAACTGGAGTTTGGGGATAGCTGCTTCAACACGTGGGCTTGGTCATGAAAACAATGTTGTCATTGGGATGGGCTTGAGAGAAGAAAGACTGAATAAAAGGCCGAGTTATCCGATCTGAAGACGGAGGGGTTCGGTGAGACGATCTTTCTGCCACGCTGGTCAGAGTCTGGATGGGGTATGCGAGCCCTGGAAACCCCGAGATACGGTACATGGGTGTTGGTGCTCTGGAAACTTGGTATGCCGGGTAAGATTGTCCTGCGCTAGGAGGATTGCGCCTCTAATCACCGAGGGCCGATGATAGAGAGGACAAGGTCGAGATACACCGAGTACGCAACAAAGAAAACATAAGCTCTCGGAGTACAGTCCTGTATTAAGGCCCGTCGTCCACCATGTACACCACAAAGTCTAACGCTAAAGTGTTGATCTCCCGACATTTTGGAAAGGATGGTCGCAATGTGCGGGGTCCCACCACTCGCCCCGCCTTGTCGAAAAGGACGCCCCGGCTCTATTGCGATTGATCGAACCTGTGACGCAGCTAGCACAAGTATTGCAACGTACGAAAAGGGAAGCTTACCAAACATATCTTTTCGCTCAATGAGTCTTTGTCCTATCCTCCTTTTGACGACCTATGCAGTGCCACTTCCACCAGCTTCGATTCACAAAATTCTCCCGGTGCAAGCAATTTACTGCATCCTTTCCGTTGGACTCCGTAGCATCCATCCTCGGTCTTTGTTCAAAGTCCCAAATCTGCGGGTTGGAGGAGCTTCAGATGCTTGTTCGCGAAGGCCTCCAACTTCGCACCAGGTCCCGTGAGCGGCCAACGCAACGGCCTCTTGTAGGCAGCAGCCGGCTTCGAAGGAACGAATGCAGGTTCGTAGGCCTCCTTGAATGACCCGAAGACCAAGACATGGTTGGCCATCCATTCCTGGCTACCCGTTGGTACACTAGCATTGCCGATAGCACTCAAGTCTTGCAGCGTTCCAATGTGATGAGCCTCGATCGTCTTCGATGCTTGAAGAGCAATCTTGAAGTCGGCGTTACCGTACTCGAGCTGACCCAAGCCTGACTGTTCACCGTTGGCAATAGCTTCCTCGCAGCGTTGTGTCTCGTATGACTGGACGCTAGCGTAGCGGTTGAGGAAGCGACGCCTAAGTGTCAGACAGCCAGTACTGGTCCCCTCAAAGAGCTGCATGACCCCGGTCCCTACAAATGATGTCTGAAACTGAGGTAAATTGGTAAGAGGCTCCCACTCAAGAGATGAGTTGAGTTCTTCAACAGCGACTGCGGAATCCTTGACGCTGTCGTCATGGACGTAGAATCGAGGCTTGATAGGGCCTTCGAGGAAAGTGGCTTGCTTCTTGGTAGTCGTCTGCTTCTTGGCACGCGTCTTAGAGTCAGTTCGACGGATGGCTGGTTTCAGTGAGGGTTTGGCGTCAGGTTTCCGGCAGCTCACTGGCCTTTGGGTAGATTATGTGCTCTTTGGTGGCTGAACGACAGGCTTACGCGCGACAGTGGGCTTCATGCTGGGTAATAGCTTGCGTACGGAAGTAGCCTTGGGTTTTGGGAGAGACTTCCGAGGACGAACATGAGGCGCGGAGCTTGACTTGCGGGAAAAGGATTGCCGTCCGCCCGGCTTTGTTGTCTTCGAAAACTTGAGTCCTCCAGTACCCCTGACGGTCTCGTATAGCCGTTGGGATTGCCTTACGGCCCTTCGCTGGTGTTGAGACTTTATTTCTCGCCGCCTTTGTTGTCTTGTCGCGCGTAGCCTTCTTTGTCGCACTGGTTCGGATCGACTGTTTTGAACCGAGTGATGTACCACGTTCAGAGTTGGCAACAATCAGTCAAGCTTCAATCAATCACTATTTTTTTTCAAAAAAACTCCAAATCAATCAATTCAATCACAAAGAAAAAATAAACTCCAGTTAAATCAATTCACTCTTTTTTTTTAGCCCGCTCTAGCCCCTTTAGGCAGTAGACTAGCTATAAGAAGATGAGATCTTAAATCTTCAATCAATTGCAAGAAATATTCATCAATCAATCAATTCAATCACAAGAATAAACAAACTCCAATGAAATCAATCATGAGGTTCGTAATTGATTGAATTGATTGTTGCTAACTCTGACCACGTTCCAGGTAATCCGACTGAGCTGCGCTATCCGGTAGGTCTAAATATCGTCAGTCATCGTTCCATCTAGCTCCAGAGACGGGCTGGCTTGCTTACCTTGCCTCTCACACTTTTTGTTCAACTTGGTCCTAGGGCGCACGTGGGGGCATCGTAACGTTGTCGCCAACGTAGCTGGGACATCGAGCGAGTCCCACAAACCACGGTAATCTATGGATCCTGAGCCCCAGGTCAAGTCGCTTCATGCAGACAAGGGTTCGCCCGAACATGTTGAGTCCAGTCGTCTGTTGATCAGGGCTGACGGACTCGTCGAAAGTGTTGTCGTCAAACATGAGAGAAGTGTTGTCGATATCGTTGTGGTCAGCCTCTTCAAACTCTTCTTGCTGTCCACCAATCTCATTTATCTCTTCTGCCGACTCCTGTGATGTATCTCCCCTTGCCCGCCAGACTACCACGCTCGACATCCTCGCTTAAAACTCGCTCCGTCGTCGCACGCTCGCATGTTTCGCCTCGTCACCACCGAAGTGGTACTTGGCTTTGTCCTTGAAATGGTTGGTCGGTGGAGCCGCTCGTACAGCGACCTGATCGGTTTGGCGGTGACACTAGTGTTTACTGCAGCGCTGCGCATGTCGGGGACGCGGCGGGCAGGTGTGAGGGCGTTGGCTAATTTGTGGGTAGTTGTAGAGGGCATTGTGACTGATTCTGGTGACGAAATCAGATACTTGCGTCTTGTCAACAGTAAGGCGTTGTGTTTACTTACGCTGATGTGCGAATGATGGGGGGAAGGGGGGGGCTTTTATAGGTTGGAGGCAGATACAGAAGGCATTACGGTGCCGTAGCAACAAAAACACCCCACTTGTAGTCATCTGGAGTCATATCAGACAGTCTTATCCGGATTAGATTTGGGATCCTGGACGACTGCCACAACTGTCCCTCCCGCCCTTGTTGCAAACGAGCTTATTCCTTCACCGCACGGTGAAAATGGAAGCAGATGAAGATTTCGCAGACTCAATGGGTTGATATGTACGCCAGATATCGTGAGAACGTCTCCATTGCGTTTCTAGACGACTATGCGTGCAGCCGACTGTTGGATCGTGCTATGTTTTTCATGAATGGTTTTGATAGCTCGCAACTGCTTCTCATCCTCAGCCTTTTTTCCATCGATGATAACACTGCTTCTGTCTCAACGCTTCCCGTTTTCTTCCCAGCTCTCGTGCCATTCTTCCATTGATACGCTTGGTCTTCTCATCACAGCCCTATCCCAATCCGCATCTATGTGAGCAGGTCTGGCAGGTATTGAAGGGCTCAATTTTTGCCACACTTCCTCCTCAACTCTCGGGAATAGATGCATGGCATCTTTCACTTGGACGAGCCGATTCTTGCACTTGCGGCAAAAAAGGTATGCGTAGTAATAGTCAAGCATGTCGTGATACAGCTGATGTGGGTCCTAAATAGTAGTGTTGATGATGTTAATATCGATGGTCTTGATCTTTGCTGGAACGCATCGGGTCCAGGTATGAATGCTGCTCTCACGCCGCCACACGTTCAGGTCGTAACCTTTCGAATGGCCACCGACTGCCTCTGCTTGGCTTCTCTTCGATTCCCAGTAAAAAGAATTCTCATAATCCATGTACCGGCCGTGCTTCAGTGTTTTAAAATACCGCTCAAGTAGAACGAAAGGTAGGGTGTTGTTCCGCAAGACTTCATGCAGGTACCGGGCTTCGACAAGCATTTTTGGTGGCTCATCCCGAATCTTGTGCACTAGAGGCGTGAGAATCAGGCATGCCTCGGTATGAATAAGCTTGCAGCTGGCCAGGATCGAGATACCAGGGATGGTCTTTGCTGTAGAAGAGTAAGTAGTGAGAGAAGAGTGCTATGCAAAGTAGATTGTCCTCTTGTGTATGTAGCTGTCGTGGTGGCCTTATATAGGGCTATTACGATGGTCTGTTTACATGACGTATCTATGATCGCGATAGGTGCAGCAGGTGCTGCTCAGGAGCAGGAGGAACCATCTCTCCACCACGTGGCACCTGAATGTCCCTACCTCATGAACCGTCACATTTGCAACATTCGTAAATTCGTACAAGGAACATGTTCTTCAGTAAAGGGAGTGAACGCGATGCTCCGTTCGGACAGTGAGTCGGTCGTATACTATAAGTCGAAGTTCCTTGGGGAGCTCAAGAAAGGGGAAGAGTTTGGGAGTTTGCAATCCTGGGCCGTGAGAATCCTCCATGTTAGACACACATTCTTGTGCCAAAGGCGTCGGAGCTGCTGTTGGATTCTGAATGGCGTTAGATAGTGCGGTTGTTGTAAAGACATGGGAATCTACCATCGGCGCCAATGTCAGCCCTTCGGTGTCAATTTGTTCCATCGTGCGTATGCGGCAGTGGGTGAGTCTCTGGTGATTCAATATGAGTCCAGTTAGATGCAGCTCTGACTTGTATTATATATTATGAATTAGCGCTAATCTCACCCACATCATGGTATCGATAAAGAGAACAAAAGTACCGACGAAGATGAGCTACTCTCTCAGGTTCTTCCTTTGTGGTCCAATGAGAAGATTCTAGTTGGCAAAGCATGGAAATACCGGTGTTCGACTCCCCAAACCACCAGTATACTTGTTCTGTTGAATGTGGGGTGTATGGACACAGGATTGAACACACATGTTTCCAATCAAAAGAACTGGATTGAATTGTACGACTACCCAGTGACTGCGTGAGTCTGGTCTTGGTCTAACGCAGGCGACGATGATTGATTCATCACTCGCTGCTCCCTCCAGGGCACTCCAATATTTCTACGTACAATGTCTTCGATGTTTTTTTAGGTTTGTTCTGTATGGTGGGGGACATCTTCGTTGGTTAGTCTACCGCAGGCGTGCTGATGAGCATCGACTCTGAAGTGTGGGGTCCGTTCCGCTATCAGGATAATACATTAAGGTAGTTTGAGCTCAGCAATTGGAATGAAGAAAGTTGATTACGTGAGGGCAGTACATCAGGTTCTAGTGTCGGTGTTTTCCCATGACGATGTGATACCGTGACGTAAGCGCGATCGACTAAAAGCGCTAAATTTCAGCTAGCGTCCTTGAGCCCCTTGTGACTTCCTGCAGCCCAATCCACTCGCTGTAGTTTCATTCCTCAGCAGCCAGGGCTGTTCGCGGTACCTTGTCGCCATCCCAATCGACGTACAGACCTGCTGGATCAAGGTTGCCCGCGTCTTCCGGATCGAAATTGAAACGATCCGGTATTTGCAGGTCATCGCGGTGATATCCGTGCATGCGATACCGCCACACGCTGGCGCCATCTCTCCACAGCCACAGATGTTGCGTGCCGTTCTGCCATTTTTCTAACGCTTTCCTCATCTCCTTATTATATCAAGAGCATACTCCAGACTAACTAATGTTTCTAATCGAGGAATACCGTGGAATAACGCGGATCACCGAAGTCGCGATCATTCACATCCATTGCATCCCCATAAAGAACACAATCAGCTTGGCTTCCCCTTATTGGCATCGAAGTCACCGGCGGCTCACACTGACCCGAAGTCTGAGCTTTGTAAGTAGGCCGTTCCTAGCCTTCTGGCAAGAACGGTTATTCCTTTTCCCAGTCATCATCTGCTTAGAATTAGAAGAAGCAAACACCATTTTGCCCATGGAGCATAAGTTCATCTTTCACATTCATAAGTCATAGCATCATTGTAAGGATCGCACCCCATCCTTCTTCCTCCATCAACGCATCATATACCCAACCGTCCATCCGCCTAAGCAGCAGTAATTGTAACACTACCACCCTCCAGCCCTTCGGCCATAGCCTCAACAACAATCTCCCCACTCTGCCCAGCCTCACTCCTCACAATAGCCAACGCCATCCCACTAAACGCCTTCCTCGTCGTCTCCGGGAACGGCGTCAAATCCGTCGGATCGCCATTATCCGTACTAACAACAACGCCTGGACCCGAGGTAATCTCAAAGCTGATCTCGTTATCCGCCATGGGCACCAGTGTACCATTGGCGTCATGCACGGAAACAGTGATGAAAGAGAGGTCGTAGCCGTCGCCGGCGATGATGGTGCGGTCCGCAGTCATGTTAAGCGCGGAAGCAGAACCAGCTGTGATTTGCGATGCGATGGCCCATTCCTCGCCGTTCTTCCACGTGACGACGGTCACGTTGCCTGGGTTGTACTTTACGCCGTCCCAGCGGAGGCGGTAGTCGTATTTGCTGCGGGCCTGGCGGCCGGCGGAGACGCCGTTGATGTAGAGTTCGGCTTCGTCGCCGGACGTGTAGACATGGACAGGGGTTATTTCTCCCACGCGGTCTTCGGGCCATGTCCAGTGGGGTAGGATGTGCGCCATGGGGAGGTTGGGGCGCCAGCGGGCTTGGTACAGGTAGAAGCGGTCTTTCTTGAAGCCGGCGAGGTCGATGATGCCGAAATAGGAACTGCGGCTTTCGTTGGCGTAGGGAGTTGGCTCGCCGATGTAGTCCCATCCTGTCCAGACGAATTCGCCGGCCACGTAGGGGTGCATGTCTTGCATTTGGAAGACTTTGTCTACGGAGGCAGCCCAGGTTGGTGCGTAAAGATCGTAGGAAGATACGTGGTTTGTTTCGGGATCGCCGCCTTCCAGTGGCTGTCCACCAATGATGGCGCTCTTGTTTGCAGTCACGGGGAAAATGTACTTTCCTCGAGAGCTGAGAGTAGATGCTGACTCGGTACTCCAGATCATCTTCTCGGGGAAGCCCTCCTTGAAGCCGGGGAATGTGCTATCCCATGAGTCACCCTTGCCTTCACCTTGATAGTTCAGACCGACAATGTCAATGACCGCGGCTATCTCAGTGGAAGAGTCGGCTTCATTCATGCCAATGGTAACTTGACGAGTTGGGTCTTCCTCGTGAACCATGTCCTGAAGCATCCTTCCGGTTTCAGTACCAGTCGAGTTGGATTGCTCCGGAAGCTCGTTGCCGACACTCCAAGAGATTACTGATGGGTGGTTGCGATCGCGGCGAATGAATGACCGAGTGTCAGGCTCATGCCACTCTTGGAAGATGCGGTGGAAGTCGTTCTCCACCTTGGCGAAGTTCCAGGTATCGAAAATCTCATCCATGACCATCAAACCTAAGCGGTCGGCGATGTCGAGGTACTCAGGTGCAGGTGGGTTGTGCGATGTTCGTAGAGCGTTGTTACCCATCTCCAGCAAGATCTCGATCTGGCGCTCAGCCGCTCGGTAATTGAAAGCAGCACCTAGCGATCCGAGGTCGTGGTGGTTGCATGAGCCTTGGACGTAAATGTTCTCTCCGTTGATTACGATGCCCTGGTCCGGGTCATATCCAACTGAGCGAATGCCGAAGACAGTTTCGTAAGTGTCTACCGCTTCGCTACCGACCGACACGGTGGTCATTGCAACATACTCGTTGGGCGTTTGGCTAGGTGGAGGGCCCCAAAGTTTTGGGTTTGGAACTGAAACGGATCCCTCTACAGATTGCTTGCCATTGCCTGCCACGGTAGCGTTTGCTGTTGGGAAAGTTGCAATGCTATTGCCAGTGGGCATCTGCGACGCTGGGTCGCGCTCGTAGATTTCAGTAACAACCTGAACGCTCTGGCTGCTGTTTCCCCTGTTCTCAATCTCAACTACCATGTTGACAGTAGCCTCCTCCTCGGAGATGCTTGGGGTAGTAACGTAGGTTCCCCACTGCGCGACGTGCACAGGCTCGACAGTGACCATCCAGACCTTACGGTAGATTCCAGCTCCAGGGTACCAGCGGGACGAGTCCAGCTTGTTGTCGAGACGGATAGCAAGTGTATTCACTCCGGCTTGGGCGTATGGTGTAAGGTCCAGGCGGAAAGAGTTGTACCCATATGGCCATCCACCAACAAGTTCACCATTGAACCATACCGCAGCATACGACATGGCTCCTTCGACATCCAGAAAGATGGACTTTCCGGAATCGATGACCTCGGCGCTGATCGGCACTGACCGTCGGTACCATCCAACTCCGTTAATGGGCAAGCGTCCAAGGCCACCGTCAACACCCGGGGCGTCAAAGGTTCCCGAGATAGCCCAGTCGTGCGGCAGAGCAACTGCCTCCCATTCTGCGTCATCGAAGCTAGATTGCACGTAGCTGATGTTGGCTCCGGGCGCAACGCCAGAAGGGCGTTCATATCCATCTCCGACAATGAAATCGTTGGCGGAAGGCAGCATCCATGGCTTCAGCGTCTCATAGCTTAGGCCATCTGGATTAGACGTGAAGCGTGAGAAGCGCCAGTCGGCGTTGAGGGACGAGCGCACACGACCTGTTGAAGTCTGTCGCGGCTTCTTGATAGCATGTGCAGATGCAGCATCGAAACAAATAGAGAACAAAAAGCCAAGCAAGACAAACTTGTACGAGTTGTACAGCGTCCGGGATGAGCTCAACATCTTGAGTAGCCTCAACAGCACTAATTAGAAACCAAGCTGCAGGATTTGTTCATCGAACGAACAAACCGAGAAGAAGTGCTACCACAAAAGTGTGATAGGAAGTTTGTGGTGCGAATACATTTCCATCGTCGAAACCCCGTCTTTTGTATGCTCGGTAAAACAACATGGTAGAATGCTGTACGATGCGGGTCATCTCTCTCCGCGGCTCTACGCACATCTCGTCATAACCGGAAAATTGACCTGGACACGCCGTCTAGGCAACCGGACGATCCGCTGCCCATCGAATGGTACTTAGCACATGGTACCCATCGTGGGAAGGGAGCGGAGGCTCTAAGCCGTTCCCCACCATGCAGAGTGCGGGGTGGCTATCTTGGCTATACTTGGCTTTCGGCTTGAGTTTAGTTGAGCCGGACGGTGGTCCCATATTTTATGGGGTACTTCGCCCAAGACGATATTGAAGTGTGAAGATCTTTGTTGTCGCGTCCCTAAGCAGTGGAGGATCATGAGGTGGTGACGTCGTGCGCTAGTCCTGTAGTGGTCTTCGATCCGCCTGCCTGCCCCTCACTTCTCCGCCCTTGGCATCGGCAGACACGAAAATGATGGGCTTCATGGTTCCTCTTGTCGTTTTGAGGATGGAACAATGGTTATGATGAAATGAAGTCTAAGGTATACAATGGAAACTTGAAAGACCAAACGCCGGCAACCGAAAAGATCAGTAAAAATACCTGACAAAGAAGCTGACGGCGCGTTCAGAGAAGCATCCTCCTCACCGACAGACGAGTTCAGACTCTAGTTCAATGCAGTGTGATTATATACCGCGATTCCTTTACGGCTATATGCACCCAATTCCTCATCGATGCAGCTCTCTGACCTCACCGCTGGGCGACTTGGTCATCTCGACTTGGTCCTTGTAGTCGTTGTGTCCGCCTGTGTAAGGCTCGGCAACCATCGGAGCGCCAGGCCCACCGACTGCAGCGTACCTCTTGCGCCTACGGAAGAATCTACGCAATGAAATATTAGTGTTTGTATCTTTCGTGGGGAATGGCCCCGAGGGTTTAGACTTACAGAATAGCACCGACGATGGCGGCTAGGATCGGTAAACCTAGACCAACACTGACACCGGCGATGGCCTTGTTACTTACACCACCAGTCTTGCCATCCATTCCAAAGGCATCGCCGTTGTCATGGTCGTCACTGGGTTTCTCAACATATGGTGTTGGACTTCCACTCATTGCTTTGATGGACTTGACTTGAGAGCCAAAGGCGACGGTCCTCTGGACGGTTGCAAAAGCAGTATCTGGGAATGTGGCTGTTTCGCCAGATGGGACCGCAGTTACATGAGTCCTGGTAATCGTGGCTCTGGTAGAAACTTGTTCCGACTGCGGACACATGGCTGCCTTTGTGACCTTGCAGCTAATTCCGGTCGTAGTGGTGGTAGTAGTCAGTGTCGTTGTTTCGAGGTCTTGTCGTTTCTCAGGAGTCATAGTAGTCTGCTGTGCCGATGTAGCTTCAGCCTCGATGGCGCATGCCTCTGCCAGTGTCGTAGTGAAAACGGCTGTTGTTGCGCTCGCGACTGGACCCCAGGTCATGTTCTCGAGAATTGGTACGTCGACCATGATTGATGCTCCAGCCAACGCACCCACGCCCAGGTTGTATTCTTGAATCACTTTCAACTGGCAGTCTTTATCATCGGGTTCGTAGGTAACATTGGTGAGGAACTCAGCAACATTGGCAAAGACAGCAACCTCGATACCAGCCGACACATCGAGTGGGCCGAGCTTTTCAGTCAGCGCATCGAAGCCTGTTGCTTTGGGCTTCTCTACTTCGATACCGCAGTGCACACCAATGCGAAGTATGGCGGCGATAGAAACACTAGCGCTTTCGATAGTAACGGGTAGGAACTCGAATTGACCACCGTTGCTGCGAAATGGGTTAGTGAGACGTTTCCCAGAAGTTTAATCAGTAAAGAAACGGTAATTCTGGGTACGGTCATGAAGGAGGGACGGATCTACCCACAAGATCATGTTAGAGACAGCGTTGCCAAAGAGAGCAATGTCCAGCGCCACACCATCATCAAGCTTCACATGAAAGCCATTGCTGATGTTGATCTCTCCTTCGACTTCCAAAAGCAAGTCAACCTGAAGCACAACACCGAGCTGTAGCATAGGGCCAACCTTCATACCGACTGGAGATTGCGAAGCAAACAGATTGATCTCATACGCAGCTCCAGCAGAGAGCGTAGTTTCGACTTCGAGATAAAGCTCCATGTCATCGAACTGAAAGCGCAAATTGGCCTCTGGAATCTCGGGAATGTCTAGGTCAAAAGAGAAGGGGAAAGTGGGGAAGTCAAAGTCATCCCAGTCAAAGCCATCTTGAAGATTGGTAGTTACGTTACTCACGTAATCATCCAAGTAGTCTTCGAACGTCTCAGCAAACTCGATGGTTTCGTTGCGAATATCATCGATGACGCCCTCGACCAGTTGACTGGCGTTGAACTCTTCGCCAATCGTAAGTTCGGCGGTAGCCAAGCCTTTGATATAGCAAGTCTGGCATATGACTTCGATCCCTGCTGAGATCCCCTCGTTCGTGGTCCGGTTTCCTGCAGGTAGCTGGCCGGGTAATGCTCTATGATAGACGTCAGTGATCCTTGGTACGTTTTGTCGCAACTAGACCAACACTCACACCGACAGCAAGGTAGCACCGCTCCAGCTTTTCTCCAAAGGTAGCTCGGCCTTGAATTCTTCGCGTTTCTCGAGACTGGCTACAGCGAGACCCCGCCGAATAGCACGATACGTGTCTTCTACCGTGCGCCCAGGCACGTTGCGGACCTGTAAGGAAGCATCAAGCGGCGCGGTTGCGGCGTGGGACCAAGTAGCCGCGCATAGTAGAAGTAAGTTGCGAAGAAAGGCCATTGTGAGACCTGGAAGAGGACCCAAGTTAGAAAGGAAGGGCGACTAAGAAGCTCTGGATCCTATACCAAAGTCCTTCGAGTTGATGCTGCCAACGAAGGCCAAAACTTTTCACTTATACATCTATCCTCCCAACCCCACCGCACCTGCGACTCTGTGCCGTCGAACCACATGAGGCTTCGCTGCGTCCTACAGCCGGAAGCCGAACAAGTGGGACGCAGCCGAGCACGACTCAGTGTATTGCTCCGCCACCTAAACCATGCCCGAGACGAAAAGATTGTAAGGTTTTGAATCCTTCATACTCACACAGTCTTTGCGTTACTTCAGCCGTATTCTACATGGACCCCACTTACCCTCTTCGCGAAGCAGGCAGTGAGCTACGCCGCCCCGGCTCTTCTTTGTAATGAGGGAAACGGTAACCCGCGGGTTTAAAGGCTCCAGATGACGACTTCATCTCGTCGCTGGAAAACAGGCAGAAGCTCATGGCCTCAATCCTTTGGAAAGACACGAGAACTACATGCACGTCGCCATCGCAGTGACACTGAACCATGTAGCCCCTCTTCCTCCTAGTAAAACTCAGCCTTGCGGCCATGTTCCAGCGACGATCGGACAAGGACCGATATGCGGAAGCGTTTTAGCCCCAGCAGAAATTTCCATGCGCGGGATGATAAGCAAGACTAGCGCAGTACAGTCCGTGTACTATTCCTGGTGTCACACTTCCCTGGGGTGGAAGCACCTAAGCCTCCAGCCTACGAGCTAAAGGGCATGACAAATCTTAGCCCGCTGTGCATGGCTTCTTTTTTGCTGCATGGCGTTGCTGTGATGGTTGCATGTCCCTGGCTAGAAGTACTGTGGCCGTGCGGCGCAGCAACTGCATGTCGCGGATTTGCAGAACATTGCAGCGCATGAGTACCCCCGCGCGTTTCGAATTGACCATCGTGCACAGCGCAGCCTGGACCGGACTGTTGTGTGAGAGTTTCTGCATAATCCTAGATTACAGTGTCCAGGGACATGCGAATGCTGGTTTACCCGGATGTGAGATGTACGGGCAACGATCTCCAACATGCTTCGACTATGCAGCCCAGCCTTGCGCTGTTCTCCGGCGTAGCTATTGCGCAAGGGGAGTATGCGTGCTTCAGATATCCCCGCGAATTTCACAATCTAAAGTCTAATGACCTGGCGATATCGCAGGGGGCAAGGAACAGACGACGAGAAACCGAGACTGGAGACCGGGGAGCAAGAGAGGGCGGGCGGCGGACGGCGGACGGCATAGCTTCCCCAGACCCGCGATACGCGCTAATCTCCATGCGCCCAGGGTCTCTTGGCACCGAACGTCACATCTCAGCCGTCGCGTTCTGGTATGCGCAAACGGAACCATAACCGCATCCAAGATACCCGAAAGACACCAAAGCCCTCCAGTCACGCCCTTCAACACATCCAATAGCACGCGTCTCCTACTGCTCCCCACGACGCGATCTGTACGACCTAAGCCTCCAAGCAAGATAGAGGCGCAACCATGTCGGCCGCCTACGAGCGACAACAGTACGCATGCACCCCAGACGTTTGAATTCTCATGGGAAAGCCGCAACCATTCAATTTACTTGCATAATCGGCACGCCATTATCCGCGAAGAAGGAAAGCTAACCAAGCCAAAAGACAAAACGACTCCCGCCTCGACGAACTCGCTTCCAAAGTCTCCGCTCTACGTGGCGTAACAATAGACATATACGACAGCGCGCGCGACCAGAATGTCATAGATAGTACTGTGCGTTTCCTCCCGACACCCTCCCATATACCCGTTTCCTCCAACAATGCCGTCTCCCCCCGTCCCCTTTGTTCAGCACGACGAGTCCACATACAACACAGAAACTAACAAACACGTAATCTCACAGTCCGAAACCTTCTCCTCCTTCAGCACCTCGCTCAAAGGCTCCGCCACCCGCCTAACCCGCATGGCGTCATCGGGGAACAAAGTGGCTATTTTGAAACTGAGTGGTATGATAATAGCAGCTTTTGTGATGTTGTATTGGATATGGCATTTGATCTTTTAATCAAGGAGGAAGAGGGGGAAAGATAGAAGAGAAAGGGGAAGGGAGAGAATACATGCGCTGTAGCGTGGATTGGAAATGGGGAGATTGAGGGCTGGGCTGGGCTGGGGATTAGAGAGGCAGAATGGTAGAGAAGATGGGGGATGGTTGGACATGGGATATACGGGGAGGGGGAAAGAGGTGGTGCATGACGTGCATGCTATGGACATCTTGGATGCGGCTTCGTGGACGAAGAGTAGCGTGCGTGTGGATGGGATACCACACACCCCGTCCATTTAATCTTCACCCCTGTCTACGGACGAGCATCGGATCAGTCGACTTGAGCATATCTGGCGTTTTGTTTTTACTGGGCTCAGGGGTACAACACCAACATTCCAGCGATTGAGTTCTGGGGGGTTCTTTCTTGCTTTGACATTGCAACTTTCATCAAAGAAAGTGGTCTATAAAAAGCATCCTGGAATGCTATGTACATGTACAGTGAAAGGCGCCATCGATTTTTCGAACAAGACAAGAATCATCAACCCTTAGTGCCAAACACCTAGCCTTGAAAATATGCGCCTTTTTGATCTACTCCCAGACATTAGAGAACAAATCGTCGCTAGCGCCGCCGAATCCTCCCGCGGGTTTACTCTGTGTAGTGCTAGTGGTCGAGGTGGTGGTGGTAGGCGCAGCACTGCTCCAACCACCAAAGTCATCGTCTTGTGCTACTTGAGGTGCGCCCCAGCTAGGCGTTGATGCTGGGGCAGTCGAAGTAGGTGCAGGCTGACTGGGAGCAGCAGATCCCCAGACGTCGTTGCTACCCCATGCGTCCATGTTGGAAAAGCCAGAGTAGTTTACCGCTGGCGGGGCAGGTGCAGCCTTGGGGGCGGGAGCGGGTGTGGACAGGTTGAAGGCCGAGTTTACGGGGGGCGAGGCGAGGGGTGGCGAGGTGACTCTCTGCACAGAGGCTGGTGCAGAGGGCATAGATAGGTCGAGAAGATCATCCATACCCGAGGCAGCTGGAGCTGGAGGCTTGGAGGACGCGGAGGACGAGAAGGCGCTGAAGTTGCCTATGCCGCCGGCAGGGCTCATAGTACGGCTCTGCGACTGACTCTGTGGGGCGGGCTTGGAGTCGAAGAAGTTGCCTCCGCCGCCGAACATGTTCGAGGAAGACGTTGTGGGGGGGGGTTTGGTGCTTGAGAAACTATCGAGACCGGAGAAAGGCGAAGGCTTAGGGGCTGGGGCTGCACCGAAAGACAAGCTGCTAAAGGCATCGTTCATGCCACCGAAAGCCGACTGTTGCGGAGATGTCTGTGCCTGGGGAGACGCGAGTCCACCGAAGGAATCCTGCCGTGCATGCTGTTGGGGCTGAGGCGGACCGGCGGGCTTTGCGGCATACAGCGATAAGATGGACTGCTTAAGGTCTGGTCTTGAAGGCGCTGCAGCAGCGGGACCTGTGCTTGATGGGCGTGGGGGTGCCGCAGAGGATCCTCCACCAAGAAAGTCCAAGCCTAGCAATGAATCGCCTGCCTTGTGTTGCTTCGGAGGCGCTGTCTCAGCCTTCGGTGGCGCTCTCGCTGCGACTGGCGGGCCGGTGCTTGGTCGCTGAGGGACGGGATCATCGCCGAACAGGTCGATGGCAGGCTGCGGTTGCGTCTGTCGCTGAGGGGGCGGGACACGGCCGGAGGCTTGGGCTAGACGTTGCGATGCTGAGCGTTCTATCACGACCTTTTCTTGTACCTTCTTTAGTGGCTAGATATTGTCAGCCGATGATTCTATGCACTGCCTGGGACTGCTAACCAGATCATCGTCATCAGTCTCTAGAGTCGCAGGGTCTGGCATGGGCCCATCCATGACCCAGCGCTTCGACTCATACTTTGTGCGAATGAAGTTCTCAATCTTGGCCTCGGAGGGAACGTGTCCAGGTGCCAGCTTCGACTCCCAGTACTTGTTCGCTCGCGCATTTCCCCACTTCAAAACGCTCTGTAGTTGTTCGTCGGTCCAGGTATCGAGGTCGACAGATTTGACTCTGCTGATATGTGTTCCCATTCCGCGGTGTATTCCAGAACAGCGAATACATATGAAGACGCCCAGGTTCCAGCTTGCCCATCGTGGGTCTGCGGTATTGTTAGCAGGCGCGGCACCTGATTATGGTGAAAGGCATACGCTTGTTCCTCTTGCAGTCTGAGCACGTCTTGTTGCCCTCGAGCTTTACCAGGTTCTTCAGAGTCGCGCGATTCTGTTCCGCCCGATCAGCGGCAGGGTTGGGCCGTCGTGACATTGTGGGGTCGAGGGTCGTAGACGGAGACTAGATTCGTATTGCCGAGTCGAAGAGTCGGCGCGTGTGGCTGAAGAAGAGTAGTCCTTCGCGAGTGCACGTGTCAATGTCGAGGGGAGTGGGTGAGTGGGGATGGGCTGTCTCATTCGTGCCTGAAGCGTTTGAGGTGCCCTACCAATGACGCCCGTCTTGGCACCGCCGACCACATCCCGCCTTCCAAGGTTGCAGCAACTGAGTCGCCTAATGGCATATTATTTGTGCTTCTACATATGGTGCATCTGCCGACTACGGGGTGAAATAGCCATGACAGGGACTGCCCTGTCAGAGCTCAATGAATTGAAGCTTGAGAACGCCAGCTCGGGTATCAGAAAGGTGGTATGCTATAGTACAATACATGCGTTGACGCCGTGTAGCTCGTTGGCTCGACGCAATTACAGCGCTCATGCGGGACGGAACCGCCAATCGTCCCAGTCTTCATCGTCCGAGTCACTTTCCTCGTCGTCCCCATTCGGCGAAGCTGCGGGTGCGACCTTTTCTGGCTCAACCATGCGTCCAGATGCAGATCGCACAGCTTCCCTTTGCTCCCGCAGCCGCTTCACCCTCTCTTCCAGCCCTTCCATCTCCTCAAATTCGTCCTCGAGCGCCCGCGCAGCATCCTCCTTTTCGCCCTCCATTTCTTCATCCCTTTTGGCTCGTTGTGCACTCTGTTCTTCCCGTGCCTGTGCAGCAAGTTCGGCCGCCGTCATGGGTGCCGATTCTATCACCACGCCTGAATAAGTAGGTTTGGTAGGCTGTGGTGCAGGCTTCTCGGTGCTCAATTCGTTCATGAAGGCATCGAGCTCAGCCTGGGATGTAGGATCCAGCGGTGGATTGGTAGGCGCGGGAGGCTCTGGGAGCTGCATATCTGGTGCTGGGGCGCTCTCATCTGCTGGAACAGGCGCGACTTCTTCCTCGTCTTTGGTCGCTCCAGCATCGAAGAAGCCTGCTGGAACACCAGTCTCTTCCTCTGTTCGCGTGCGTTTCCTCTCCTCGACGCTTTCATCTGCTGCCTTGCGCTTCTTCGACGTGGGTGTTGCGGCAGGCGCGGCCGACTGCCTCTGGGGCTTTTGCGCCTGCTGGCGTGCGGCGCGTTGTTGTCGCAGAAGCGCTCGAGCGTCGGCCATGCTTTTTCAAGTGTGCTTGCTGAATCGTGATATTTGTCGTGATGTTTATCGTAATGTTCCAATCGTGGATGGCTTATGATGCGTCTGTACTGCTAATATCGCTCTTCTCCTGCGTCGTATACCGTTGTTTCAGCCGCCTCGGGCCTTCTAGAAAGTAGCTCGAGGCGCGCAAAGGGTCCACGCCTTGCTAGTGGCTGGGACTACGGCAGCCAAGAGGTTCGGCAAAACGCTGAGTCCAAGCTTCCACTGCCTCCTCACTGACACGACCGATTCCGACACCACACGACACATCGCGCCTCTGACCGGCAAACCTCTCGCCATTCATTGCTGCCTCACACTGCGCCTGCGAACAAGCGCATACACTGAGCCATCTTTCACCCGACATTGACGTCTTCGTCGCGCCAGCACTTTGCGCGCCGTCGTCTCCGCTTTCGGAAGATTCGCGTGAGGAGAAGCTGCCACTCATATCCGGCAGTCGCATCTCGCATCGCGCCTTCTGCCCGTACAAATAGGCAGGAGCGTTGTTTCGCGCTCGTTTTCTAGTTAGAAGCCGGCTCGCTACGCCGTGTTCATTGTTGGCCCGCAGCGCCGCGCGCAAGGCAGGATTGGGGCTTCCGTAGAGACTTTTTTGAATCTTGTTACGCACATAGCTTAAGCTGCATTCGTCGTATCGTCTATCCTGAGCCCATCACCCGTGTCCAGCACCATGGCCGGTAAGCAGACACCATTCACGCGCGCCCAGACTGCGTATGCGTCGCGCGCCCCGCATACAAAACGCGCGCCCACCACCGCCCTCAACCCTCCCACACATGCTGATAGAATTGCCGCAGACGAAATCAGGCGCTCTGGTCGCGCCAACAAGGGCCACCATACCAAGAACCAAGATGCCCTCGACGAGCCCTCGCCCGCCCCCAAGGCGAAAGCACCCCCAGTCGCCGAGAAGAAGGGTCCGGCCCCGGGCAAGAAGGGACAGCCCAAGGGGCAAGCCCAGCGCGCGCAGTCTACCCAGTCTGCTGAGCACGAGGAAGAAGAAGAGGAGGAAGAGGAGGATGCCATCATCCGCTGCGTCTGCGGCGACCAGCGCGACATTCGCGGACGGCAGATGATCTGCTGCGACAGCTGCACCGCCTGGCAACACAACAAATGCCTGGGACTGCCCGAGGGCGATTTTTGGGAGGGCAAGGACTATTACTGCGAACAATGCAGGCCCCAAGACCACGTAGACCTGCTCGCCGCCATGGCCCGCGGCGAGAGGCCGTGGGCGCGCAAAAAGGGCTCCAAGCCCAAGCCCCGCGCCAGCGACGTCAAGCAGGAAGTCGCATCTGAAAAGGCAGCGACGCCCCAACAATCGGCGACGCCCTCACAACAGCCGCCGCCAGCTCCCGTCGAAGCCCCCACTCCCACCCCGGCCCCTGCAGCCACACCCACGCCTGAAGCCTCGAATGGCCATGCCGACTCCAAGCAGGGGACTACAAGCCAACCGCAGTCTCCTCTTGGTGAAAAGCGTCGGCATGAACCGGCGTCTGAAAAGGCCAATGCAAGCAAGAAGCGCAGAAAGTCAAGCCACCAAGAAAGCAAGCACGAGCCACAAGGCGCCCCAGTCAGCGACATCGATGCCCTCCCACAGAACCAGAAGGCTGTTGCGGAGAAGCTTTGCGATACCCTTGCTCCGTTGATCAATGCTGCTTCCGACACCAGGGGATACCGCATCCCCGACGGCCAGACGGCCAAATCCCTCGCTACCAAGTACACCCTGCAGATGAGCCACGCTGCTTTCAGTCTATACGGAGAGCCCACTGGTGGCTCCTCGCCATACTTTGGCAAGATGCGCACCATCATGTTCAACGTCAAGAAGAACACGGTTCTTGTAGATCGCCTGTTGTCAGGAAACCTCAAAGCAGAAGACTTGGTCAGCATGGAGGCTGAAGAGATGGCCAGCGAGGACAAGCAACGCGAATACGCCGCCATGCGAGAAGCTGCAGAGAAGCAGATGATTTTGACCGAGGAGACTGGCCCTCGGCTACGCAAGACGCACAAGGGCGAGGAGATTGTTGGGGAAGACAACTTTGAGGATGACTTTAGGAGACCCAGCCTCCAGGAGCGCGAGAGCGCCACGGAAGATGCGATAGCACAATCGCCCATGGCTGTCCGTCCACCTGAGAGCCCGGCTACAGCAAGGGGACCCGATATGGACGCCGCTCAGCCTGATGGCGCACGACGGGCATCCAACAACTTCGACATCAACTCTGTCTTTGACAAGGTTCGCTCGCCACAACATGACCAGCAATCGTTCATTCATCGTCGTCACAGCTCCATGCATATCCAAGACAAGCCCCAAAGTGCCGTAGACGATGCCGACGTCGACCGATTGCTCAAAGACGAAGACAACGACGTGGAAATGTCAGGCTACTCGTCAGATCCTACTGTTTGCTGGCAGGGTTCGATTAACATGCAGTCCATGGAGCCGTTCGATGCTGTCGCTCGGTTCGTCGCAGGCGGGGACTTTGGTCAGGTCGTACCTTGGGAGAAGCTTTTGACTCACGTTGTGGCAATCCAGGGACGCATCGAAAGTGCCAAGGGAAACGACTATATCCAAAGCATTGGACACACAGAAAGCCACGAAGTGTCCATCCTTGCCGTCAGCCCCGTCACTACCGAAGGCCGCACAGTCATGGACCATCTATACGAGTACTTCCATTCTCGCGGCAGGTGGGGTGTCGTACCTGTGGAGAATGCCGAAATACTTCGGGACCTCTACGTAATTCCAATTGAGGCGGGTGGAAGTAACTTGCCTCCATTCATCGACATGCTGGAGTACTGCACCATCGAGACACCCCGCAAAGAACACATGTTGATTTTAGCCCTCGTAGCCAAGCTACCGGAAGTCAAACCTCAGCTTCCGCCAACTGAACACTTCGAGCGATACCCCGCCCAGGAGATTTCAGCTGGTCAGACCCCACAGCCTGCTTTGGGCAACGGCCCCGCCCCTTCACCAATGACCAATCCTCACGCGCCGCAATTCTCACCTGTCAGCGCAGCATACCCATCAGGCCAGTACGGCAACCCTTTTGCGCCACCGCAAGCAAACATGCTGGGGAACCAGCAGTCACAACCTCCGCCTACCATGAACGTTCCACCCCACCACCAGATCCCCAAAGCATTAGAGATCCTCGGCCCGTACATTGACGCACCCGTCATTGTCACCATTCTCAGCTCCAACCTGCATCAGAATGCAGTCGTCTCGGAACTGCAAATGATCAACCTGAGGCACATTGTTGAAACCGTACCAGAAGCGCGGGACAACATTGCAGTGCTTACCAACCACTTACAGTCAAAGAACGATGCAAGCAGGCAGCAACAGCAGGTTCAGCCATCTGGGGCCTCTTAGGAAAAGGTCGCAGAGGCGCTGGCTTTGTTGAGTCATACGCGAGTCGAAGGATGTAGATGAAAACAGGTGGCGAGAGACAGAACACCAATGTGATGTGATGTTACATTGACGCTTGAGCAGTCAACATATTTTTTCTTTGTCGGGACACAGGTTGGATGTCTTATGGCAAAGGGGTTCAGGCACGGATGGACAGGTGGCGGCGTCAACGGGGAGGGAGTGGGCGCTCTTTACGTTTCCCGCCCTTCACTTGTATATTTTGTTTTCGATACCCATATGTGGTGTAAACTGTGGTTTTGATGATTTTTTTTGGTGGTTTCGTTTCGATATATATAAAAAAATCTTACTCTTATTCTCTACTTCTACGCTGAATCTACATGTTGTTTACATCAATGTGGACCACTGCCAAAGCATGCAGCCAACAGCATCACGAACAGATGAAAAAAGAAGAAGAAAAAAAAACTTCCGCTCTTAATGTCGATTTCAGTGTCAATAGCAAGGTTTTCAGTCATGCGCCGACACGAGAATAGAAAGCTACACCAGACGGAAAATACTCAAAGCAAGAAAGACACCAACAGGACACGTGCTCCTCAGCCCAAAGTACCTGGGTACCTAGGTACTTACATGTAGGTATTTCTGCACACCCGCACCCACACCCATACACAGCACCAGCCTCACACACCCCCACCAACACTCATACCTTCTCTCCCTACCCTACCCCTGCGATAAGCGAAACCCACAGATTCACAGTTCACTACAATCCACACTTTACCTCTTAGCCAGCTTCTTTCTTACCTATTCCAGTAATCATGCCTCTTGGTCTGGGCCGTTGGTTCGTCCAGCCCAGCCCAGCCCAGGCTAGATGGTATGCGGGGGTGCTGGGCTTGCCCCGCACACACACACACCGCCTATGGTCATGCGGTCGTGTGGTAGGTGAGCAGCACAGATATGCAATGCAAGTGCGCGAGTGAATCCACAGTTTTCTCAATAAAAAAATTACTGGATTAGGCAGTTTGGTGGTATGATAGCTTGGTAGTTCAGTGGGGGTATCATCCACGGGTGTATGCAAGCGAGACATGACATGGCATGGAATGGAGACGGGGTCAGAAGGAAATAAAAGAAAAAGTGTAATGCGGATGAGGATACGAGTGCGAGTGCAGTATCCAACAGTTTTTTATCAAAATTTCCTGGTTTAGGGTAGTCGGGGCCTCGGAAAGGTAAATCAAGGAAGCAGGCAAAGTAGTTGAGAATGCGAATGCGCTGGAAAATGGAATTCTCGGGATTTGCCGTTGATGGTTAGTGCTAGGTAATGAGTTGGAGTAGCGGTAGCGGCTGCTTGGTAGAGGTGACGTGCGTGTTTTTTAGTGGCTTGATAAAGGACAGGTGGGCACATGCGAAAGATACCGAAGATGCGAAAGCGAGAGTGCTAGCTACTCTTTGAGATGTTTTGTTCAGTGGGATGTTTCACAGGCGCGGGGAGATGAGATAGGACATTATGAAACTAAGGATGGGATATGAGAGAGCAGGTAAGGTACTGTGAGTAGGAGCGGGCGGATACATGGCTTCCTACTGCGACATATAGTCATTACACTAAGCGTCCTTGCACCTACGATCTTGACCCGGGATATTCACATACAAGTGCGCCGGTCCCTCTATACGTACATACATTCCATCAGCGCATGTAAGGAAATATATCATATGTACTTACTCGTCATTCTGACTCTGACCAGAAAAAAACAAGTAATCGCTGCCAACACATTCATCACCCAAAGCGTCTGCTCTCTTTCTCATTCGCAGTCGTATCCAGCTTCGCTTTCGCATCCTTTCTTTTCCTCCTTCCGCCCTCATCACCCTTCATCTCCCTCATTTCGAAACATCGCACACAATTCCATCGATCCCTGTGCACGCATTCTCATTCTTTTGCTCAACCCGCACACAGTGCACATGCCTTTTGCGGTAGGAACTCAGGTCGCGTTGATGTTAGCCTCGCATTCTCGTTCGGTGTCTGTTCGGTATTTTGTGATTTGTTCTTGAAGTAGTAACAATCAAGTAACACTGTCGATGACTGTAGTCGGATTCTCGTTCTGCTTCGGGTTCGGTGATTTTTCGTCGGTATACCGGCAGCGGTCCGTGTATTCCGTTCCGGATAGGATACATGCATCCATGGTCTAATTTTCCGCCTCACTCTACGAGTCAAGTTCCAGCAATTTGTTGATTACAGGTGATACATCCGGGTTCTCTATCAGCGCATGTTTTGCGACTTTGGTACACGGTCTTGCGACATGATGGCAAACCAATCTCGATTCTACAAAACCACATTCTATGACCCAACAAGACAACCAGGCTCTAGTAGTTCGGGTTAACAGTGTGTTCCCAATAATGACTATCCAGTTCCTCGTCGCGCCCGCACGACTCATAGCCATACGTCATGATCCTGCTGAATTGGCCACTCTGCCGGAAACAATGTCTACAAAGCGAGTTCCTCCTCCACTCTTCTCCATGAATGTTTTTGTAGATGGATATATCGTGCATCCATTCGTTACCGAGCTCGTCCGCGCGAACAGTCACACTCGTGTCGATGAGGTGTAGTGGTCTTGCGTAGCTTGGTGTTTCGGGTGGCTCCGGGCTTGCGGAAGCGCGTCGCTGTGTTGATGGTTGCCTGGGTGCCCTTGGGAGCGATGCTGTGGCTGGTGCTAGGCCCTCTTTGGTAGCGATATTTGGTCGAAACGACGAAAGCTCTGGGAGCTGTTGATGCGTGGGGTCGTCGGTGAGCAGAGGTGCGGCTACTCTTTCGATGAATGCTGAGGTACGTACAACCCGTCTATTGTCGCCAGAGATACCTCGAAGAGTCGGGGTAAGATGCGGTTGGTTGTCTGAAGTCACTATCATGTCCAGTGCTTCTGGCATAGTCATTGAGCGAATCTTTTTGGACATGATGAAACGCTCTGTGGTGTCGGGACTGCGTTCTCTCTTGCGAGCTACAGATTCGTCAGCAGATACTTGCGAGTCTTATATTCCAGCTAGAATGAAAGAAGTAATGCTATCCAAACCACCCCGACATCATGCGATCAGCCATTCCTTCTAGACGTCTCTAACCTGGGTGAACGTAAACTCACGGCTAGCAGTTACGGAGTCAGGGCGGGATTGCGCAGTCGTCGCGTCGGTCGAAGACACGCTCAATGCGGAAGTCGGGGGCTCGCTAGGTGATGGGGTCGATGATATGTCGGAATCACAGAACAATAGCGGTGAGTCTGCTCGGGCGATATCACCAGTGGGCAATACAGAATGCGGGATCTCCAATCTATCCAGCTTTGGTCGAGGTTGCTGTGACGGTGCTCGTGCACCACTGCTTGGACCGTCAAGACCGCCTTCGTCACGTTGATCAATCTTGAAGCCGTCGCCTCCAGACGAGACTGAAGTTGATTGACTAGACGGGCTGAGTCCAGGCTGAGACGAGCTTGGACTTGCCGATGCATCTCCAGCATTGGGACTGTCTGGTTTTTTCGATCGCGCTTCGTCGGCTTCTCGAAGTTTGTGCCGGGCGTCTTGAGCAGCAAATGTGCCACCAACCCAGACGGAAGGCGGTCGCCTCTCGGATTTCCGGCGGCCAGGTTCCGACCTGTGCAAGTCAGTTGGCCCCGTCGATGAATTGTTTGATCAGGCCTTCTTCACCTGCGACTACTTTGCTGGGAGGCAGAGCTACGAACCGCTGTTGGAGTGCTGGTGCTACTGATTTCATCCAACAACTGCCGGAGGAAAGGTGCAGATGGTCCCGGAGATTCGAAGACTTTCAAGATAGGGCGATGAGGAGTAGTCATGTTGAGATAGAATGTGCGTGGGTGGATGGGTAAGCAATGCAAAGTAGGCGACGCAAATAGTAACGCCGTGTGCTTGGATGGCGGCGGGAGGTGGAGTGAGGTGAGGGTGGCAGAATAGAAGTGCTTGAGGCTGATTGGTTGTATCGTAGAGATGGGAAGGTGCTGGTGGTGCATGGACAAGTAGGCAGGAGCGATGATTTACAGCGTCAGTCGCCACCAGATAGAAAACATGCACGCAAAGACAGGTCATGACGGTGTGAGATTAGCTACGAGATGCCACATAGCTCTCACCTGTGATGGTATACTACAAGCCTCGTTTTATCATGCAGAGGCCTTTCCGTTGCGCCTGTTCATGTCGTGCATTGGTCGTGTTTCTCATGTCTCGGACATTTCAGTGTCCTCAGCCTTGGCCAGGCCGTGCTCCTTGAGCAGAGCATCAATCTCATCCGCTCCCCAAAGGTGGTGATAGATCTTTCCAGTCTTGGTCTTTCCTACTGTCGCAAATTCGACTAAGTGTTGTTAGCATTTTCTCAACATCAGGCAGCATTCTGAACGCACTCTTCTCGCTGCTTAGCTTGGTCGAGTCCATCGTCTTGCTAAGCACCTTGACGGCAAGCCCGCATGCCTCCTTCAGATCGCACTCCTCTTTGTAGTCCTGCTTCAACAAGCTCTGTGCAGAAGCATTGTTCGCACCCACGCTCGTTGCTTTCCAACCGCCATAGTTGCCACTGGGATTGCTCTGGTACAACTGGAACTGTCGCTGAGGGTCCCAACCAGCGTAGATGAAGGACACACCAAACGGTCGCAGACCACCGTGCTGCGTGTAACCCTGCTTGAGATCGCATAAACGGCGGACGAGCTGTTCGCAGGGAATGTCTTCGTTGTAGGTGAGGAGGTAGCGCTGGGCGGCTTGACGGGCGTAGTTGATGAGGATGTTGGCGTCAGCCGTCATACCTGCTACAGCGCAAATCATGTTGCTGTACGTTTGTTAGCACGGCAAACACTCGGAGTCGTTCGCTGTTACGCACTCGTTCAGGATGTACAGCTTCTCGGCCGATGTGTCCTGCTCCAACAACTTGCTGGTGACCTTTCTCTCTGCGGCGAGGACAATGCCATCTTGAGCCAATATACCTAATGCTGTTCCGGCATGGGAAATAGCTTCAAGCGCGTATTCAACTTGGTACAGGCGACCTTCTGGGGAGAAGATGGTGGTCTATACACCGTTAGTCGTGGTGCTGTCGCCTTGCATTGACTTTGGCGTACCCTAGAGTCGTATCTCCGCGACATGATTGCACTCTACTCTGATGATTCGGGGGTGTTGAGGTTGTCGTCGCCAATAAGACAGCGAGAGTGTAGTGGGGAAGTCGGCGTGGGCTGGTGGTGTTGGTAAGAGCTCCAGGCACAAGCTCCTACGCACGCGTCGGCGATTCAGTCGTGCTTGGCACCGATCAGTTTTTGGATCAACGAGCTGCAACACCAAACCTCGACAACTTCTTCAACAGTGAAAAGTTCGGATTGGTTCCGATTTCTTTCCGGTCGCGTCTTCAACATGTCTGATATACCTGTGCGACCGCCTGCACCCGCACCGCCGCTTCCTCCAGGCTGGACCGAACACAAGGCACCTTCTGGTAGCTACAGCTCTTACTGCGTTATATGCCTCCACTAACCCATCCCAGGTCATTCATACTATTACAACAAGGAGACGAAGAAATCCACCTATATGCGACCGGTAGCAGACATACCACAATATCACCAGCCAACCCCTCCTGCTGCGCCTGCTTCCTACAACGCGACTCCAAACTATGATGCTGCATACGACACCCAACCAGCACAAACTTCCTCCCAGCCTCAGTCATCAATTAACGACTTTATATTCGCAAGCGCGCCGAAACAATTTCCGCGACATGCTGGACCTCAACAGTCAAGAGGCGGACATCGTGGTGGAATGCGCGGAGGGCACAACAACTTCAATGACCGACGGAGAGAACGCAATGACAGGCCCAAGCATCGCCAAGATATTCCCAATTGCGCACCATGGGTGTTGGTGAGAACCAAGTTTGGGAGGCGATTCGTGTGGAACAAGAACACCAATGAGAGCTTCTGGAAGTTCCCGCCCAACGTTATGACAGCCGTGGTCGAGTTCGATAGGAAAGAGCGTGAACGCAAGGAGCGCAGGGAGCGCGGCGAGCCAAGCGATGTGGAGGAAGAGGAGGACCCTGCCATGGCGGAAATAGAGGCGGAGCTAGCAGCCGCCGAAGAGGAGGTTGAGATTGTCGAAGTCGATGGCGAAGAGGGCATGGAGAACGATGAAGAATACGAAGAAGTCGAGGTCACAGATGACGAGGGTGATGAGGGAAATGCATCCAAGCGACAGCGCACCGAAGAGCCGAGCGGACACCAGACTCCAGAAATGGGTGAGGACGACCTCGCATGGCAACTGGCTCAAATGGAAGAGATGGAGATGGGCCATGGCTACGATGAGCAATACGATGACGAAGAGCCTGCTTTATCTGAGGAAGATTGCAAAGCGCTTTTTAAGGAGTTGCTCGATGACACCGGGATAAGCCCCTTCACGCCCTGGGATAAGATCCTCGAGGATGGTGTATTATACGACGACGAACGTTACAAGGCTCTTCCAAATATGGTCGCGCGTAAAGAATGCTTCAACGAGTGGTCGCGGGACAAGGCGCAGTTCCTCAAGGAAGAAAAGGCACGACAGTCAAAACGCGACCCGCGGATACCGTATCTAGCCTTCCTCGATCGCCATGCAACCCCGAAGCTCTACTGGCCCGAGTTCCGACGAAAGTACAAGAAAGAGCCAGAAATGAAAGACACCAAACTCTCGGACAAGGATAAGGAGAAATTGTATCGCGATCACATCAAGCGCCTAGCCATGCGACCATCCGACCTCAAAGCCGATCTCTCTGCCCTATTACGCGCCCAGCCCCTGGCCCTACTCAACCGATCAACTACTCTCGACACCCTCCCCTCTGCCGTCCTCAGCGATCTCTGCTACATCTCCCTCCCATCCTCAACGCGCGAATCGCTCATCAAAACATATATTTCCACCCTACCACCCGCACCCGAAGGCGTCGTCTACTCGGCTGAAGAAGAAGCCGATCGGGCGAGGAAATGGGCTGAGCGGGAGCGAAGAGAAAAAGCACTCGCCGATCGTGAACGCCGCGTCAGAGAAGAGAAGCGGAAACAAGAGCGTGATTTGGCGTACGGCAAAGGCAGGTTGAGAGAAGAGGAGGAGGAGATTCAACGGGCGATGAATGTTGGAAAGGAGGGGTTGAAGAGTTATTTGAAAGAGTAGATTCGTATATACCCATTGCAATAATCGATTTGAACCACGTGACTTTTTTTGCAGCGGGGAAGTTAGGATCGAACTTTATTCTTTGCTTGTCGCGTTGTCGATTTCCGTGGATATGCGTCAAGACATTACTGGACGTACCACTATAACGACCCTGGAACCCCTCTCGCACACCATTCGTTCACTTTTTCCCCACTCCACTTCCCTCAACCATGGCTCACCACCGCACTCATCTTCCACTCTCACATATAACATCCCCTCTCCCTCTCCTTCCCATTCTCCTTCCTTTTCCGCCCCATCCCGTTACACCTAGTCCCTACATACGACTCGTGAGAGACGTATGAGATGTTGGTTTCTTCCTATCACAATGCCGTTCAGGATGTCTTTGGCTATTTTTCTTTCCTTCCCTCACGTTCTTAGTGGTAGGTGGAAGGGTGGGGGAGGGCTGAAGGCGTCTGAAAAAATGGACTAGGGTGAAAGACGAGGCGATGATGGGTTTTTTTTTCGGAGTGGGGGAAAGGGATGGGCAGAGAGGACGAGAAGGAGAAGAAGAAGAAGAAGGAGGAGGAGGAGGAGGGATGGAAGGCAGAAAGGAAGGAAGTAAGGAAGGAAGAGCATCGTAAACAACAATTCAAAAGCGAACAAAGATGAATAGGTTCATTGTGTGCTGGTAACACTAATCTGTCAACCGTTCTATGGAAATGTAGCCATGATAACAACTCCAGCTCAGGTCCTCTTTCACCGCATCTACGAGAGGTACTCCGGACTTCCTGGCTTTCCTCGTATATACTGAAATGGTACGTTAATGTAGCCATGGTAACAACCCCAGCTCAGGCCCTCTTTCAATGCGCCCGCGAGGGGCACTCGGATTCTCTGGCCTCCCTCGCCCTGATGGATGTTACTGCTATTGAGGAGCAGTACATCGTTCCTTCCTATATATGTTGTGATGAGCAAGGCCCGTCCCCCAGTAGCCCTCAAGTTAGTTGTTCTGGGGGGTGGGAAGGGGGATGGGGGGTAAAGAGTAAAACGGTTGGATTGTGTAGGAGAGTAGAAAAGGTGTCTTCGGAGGGGAGAGCGGGTTTTTGTACAAACTTGCTGGCAGGGTACCTCTTGCATGCTGTGAAAGACGAAAACAAGAAGCTTAGGTGCGCCTTCTTGGGTTTGTGCGTTATTTGGAAGTATCGTCCGTGGAAAGAGAAGTTGTCTTTAGTGCACGACAGGAGCATGTTTAACACGGGGAAGGCATCACGACGTCAAAGGTACATTTTACGAGAGTGAAATAATAGTGTTGATGTTGTACATAAATCAAACGCGAAATGGAGGCTTGAAACTGAATGCCGAAACTATTTACGGTTAACACTCAGCGTTGGAAGGCCGTTCGTTGCGTGTATCTATAATACGTAGTTGCCGTCATACCCTAAATCGGCGATCCATCTCGCAGACTCTCGGAATTAGTATGCTATTTCATAACTGTCCGAAAGAATCTTCATTGTATTTTTCCTTTTACTTATTTCGTACTGCTAATGTATCAAAATAGATCGATGGGCCTACACGAAAGTCACTAAATATCTTTTTACGGATACATTTGCGCTAGCAGTCCATTTTAAATGGAACGATATGTTGAGAGAAGAGCACATTGAAGAACATGAATATTGATGTGCCCGTTTCTTCCCAGCTTTTGCGTGTGATTAAGCAGTAATCATACCCGCCTGATGTTGCTCACAACACATCCAGCTTAACGTACGGTTCCCAGCCAAGTGTGAATCTTCTGATCATTTCCTATGTACTATGGAGAAAAAGCATCAACAATTTCTAGAACATCGTTGCTTATGCCGCTCCGTTGATCTGCGGAAGGACTAGCGCAGCCTTCCACGTGGTGCCGCTGTTGAAGTAACGGCCGGGAACAGCCGCATCATCACTCACAACCCACTCGCCTAGTTACCAAGTTCATGTGTGCCTCGAATTTTCGAGCGCAAGATTCATCCACAGTTCCAACATTATATCGCACATTATAGCGCAAAGGCCGCTCGATACATCCACGTCATTTCGACCGCAAAACCTACTTCGGCATCTCACCCGCTGCTTGCAGAAAGCACGGGCGCCTTACGCAGCATTAGCTTTCCCGTCGCACACAAACCTCAGGTCTACATCCAACACACCGTCTTATCGAACAGGGCGGAAAATATTTCCGCTTTTGTGATAACGAAGAAGCAAAACACAATCAGAACTCCTGCCGAACATGCAGGGCAGGGCGAAAGCTTATCCTAGCGGGTGCACTTGGTGAAGAAAGGGTCCACTAGGTCCCTTGGCCAACGGCAGCTCAGACGCCGATCGCGGCAATTCAAGGACGAGGACATCGGCGTTGTCACCGCTTGGTAGGTCGCGAGTAGAATTGCGAAGGCACAGATTTGTCGCTCGAGCCGGAGAAATGACAGAATGAAATTTCAGTATGCAGTTTCTCTGTGCAGCGAGAATTGGAAGGCGACATGTGAAATCCATGGTCGGTCGCGAAAACCCTTGCGGCTTTAGATGCGGATGACGCACCCCGGATCCTTCACGAAGGCGGTTACGGTCATGTTCCCAGAACGTCATCCCCACTTTGCTTCGCGCATCAAAGGGCCCCATGTTGCCGGCAAGCGGCGCGGAGCGGGTCTGAGCCAATATCGTACACGATAGGAGGATTCTGCCACTCGATTCCCCTTCCACGTCTTCTGCCGAGCGCATTCTTTCTGTGTTGCTGGACCCGCGCCGCTTTCGCCTAGTCATTTTGTTGTCCGAGGGTGACCAAGGGACGGCCCTAGCTAGCTACTTGTCTTATATCCGAACGCGAACTACTCATTTTCAACGTGGAGCGAGGTCGAAAAACGTCAACGGGTTGTTTTTTGGTTGGTGATCGAGGATTTCGTTCGCGCGCGTTGTTCAGCATTTTACTGGGACCATGGACAAGGATCGAAAGGAGAGCATGGACTCTGCACGGGAAGCGCACGAAGAAAGCGGATCAAGCGTTTATGAAAAAAGCGATCAGTGTTCCGGCGACGCCAGCGAGAAGAAAGCCAACGACATTGATGAAGCAGCAGAGACTTCATCGACCAAGGAACAGGAAATCCAGACGAATGGAAGAGGCCGCAGCCAGAGCCGGCGCTCGCAAGACGGCCGCAGCCTCAAGACCATCCGATCGCATCATTCGCGAGCTGGAGGCGACGGCTACACCTGTCTCGACCCAGAAGCCAATGCGCAGGCACCGAATCGAGCCAAATCTGGCGCTGTGACGGAACAGCCGTATCTAGTCACCTGGGATGGCGATGCGGATCCCGAGAATCCCAAGAGCATGAGCAAGCTTCGTCGCTGGGGTATCGTACTCATATGCGCGGCCAGCTCGCTTTGTGTGTAAGTCTTTCTTCTACATGAACGGCTTGCAACGCGCGCGTTGTTGCATGAGTGGGGCTGACGAGTTTGTTTTCATCCAGGACATGCACTTCGTCGCTATATACGTCTACGTACGGTCAGCTGGAACCTGAGTTTGAGGTTTCGCGCCTAGTCTGCACGCTTGGGCTGTCCATGTTTGTTGCAGGACTCGGTGCAGGGCCAATGATTCTGAGTCCGCTTTCAGAGGTGCGTACAAGATGCCGGCATTTGCATATCCCTTACCGTAAAGGCAATTGCGCTGACTGGTGCGAATACAGTTTTTTGGAAGAAGACCCATTTACATCTGCTCCTTCTCCTTCTTCTTGATATGGATGATTCCGTGCGCAGTCGCGCCGAACATCCAGACAATGTTGGTGGCGCGCTTCTTGGATGGTCTCGCTGGCTCCGCCTTCCTCAGTGTAGCGGGCGGAACGGTTGGTGACATGTTTGGGAAACATGTTAGTCGATCTCTTTCCGGCTGTTTCCCTCTTCTAACACGCAAGCACAGGAACTGTCGGCACCCATGATGGTCTACACGGCAAGCCCATTCGTCGGTCCTGAAGGTCAGTTTTTGACGGACCAAGTGCATGTGATACAAGTAAACTGACTTCGTATCCTCACCGCAGTCGGCCCTCTTATTGGTGGCTTCATTGTTGAGAATACTACGTGGAGATGGTAAGTGCATTGGAGAGACCCACGGCCCCCACTTTGCGACACTTCGCCTGCAGATAGTATGGGGGCAGTTGAGTTGCAAAGTGCTTTTCCTGGACCTCGTATTCGCGACAAGGTCTTGTTCGGCTTCGCAATTAGCAAGGGGTGGTGCGTTGACTGGTGAATAGGTGCTTCTACGTGCTCATCATCTGGTCTGGGGTTCAGGTAAGGTTGTGCGGCACACCATGTGCGCCAAACACTAATGCTAGCTCTCCAGCTTTGCCTAATCGTCCTGTTCGTGCCTGAAACGTATCACCCCGTTCTTCTCCGCCGCAAGGCCATTCGACTGCGCAAAGAAACTGGCAACCAGGAATGGATAGCGCCAATTGAGAAGATGGACAGATCCATTGCCAGAACAGTACTGTGGTCATGCATTCGGCCGTTTCAACTTCTGTTCTTCGAGCCCATGGTGCGTCTTCGCAGTCGACGTGGATTTGATTGGTAGGCTAACTGCTGTGCTCAAGTGCTTGAACCTCTGCATCTTGTCCGCCATTCTCCTGGGAATCCTGTACCTGTTCTTTGGCGCTTTCCCGCTCGTGTTTGGAACCAATCACGGATTCAGCACTTCGCAAACTGGACTCGGATTCCTGGGCTTGTTGGTTGGCATGCTCCTCGGGGTGTCGTCAGACCCTATCTGGAGACGAGTATACGGGAGGCTCGTGCGGCAGCGTGAGGAGCAAGGCGGCCAGGCCGGCGGCTCCGAACCGGAGTTTCGGCTCCCGTCGACAATCATAGGCGCTTGGGTGGTCCCCATTGCACTCTTTGGTAAGCTTCCGCAGGGCTTCGACAGTGACCAAGCTTCTAACCGAGCTTATGCAGGGTTTGGATGGACGACGTACTCGTCAGTAAGTTTGCTTTGCTGATAAAGTGGAAACTTCCATGTCTAACACCCCGGTCTCTGCAGGTTCACTGGATAGGTACGACGGCGTCTCGCATATTTTTTGAGTTGTAATAATAACTGACCATGACACTGCAGTTCCAATAATATTTTCAGCACTCTTTGGCCTTGGGTAGGTTCAGTCCTTTTGATCGCTACCAGCACCTTGGGTGTGAAATGATCACTGACCACTTTCCGTGACGTAGTGTCATTTGGGTTTACTCAGGGGTCTTCACATTCCTAGTCGAAGCTGTAAGTCCTACCAAGCACCGACATCGGACCAGGCTCCTGGGTACAGACTTCTGACCTCGCCGAACAGTACCCTGTTTATGCCGCGTCGGCTCTCGCTGCCAACAGCTTCGCACGGTCGTACTTTGCTGCAGCCTTCCCGTAAGCCAGCACAACCGTTGGGGCAGACATGATGACTAATTCATGACATAGACTATTTGGTGTTCAGATGTACAACAGTAAGTTGGTCGAGAGGGAGCACCATGACGAAAGAGCGGTCACTAATGTGGAAAAGATCTCGGCTACCAATGGGCAACGACTCTGCTCGCGTTCCTGGCACTGGCCATGGCACCGTAAGAAGACCCAGGAGTGTGGTTGTGGGATTCACTAATGTATGGTGTTGCAGATTTCCAATCTTGTTCTTTCGATATGGCAAGCGACTCAGGGCAGGCAGTCGATATGCATCGGCATAATGGCCAAGGAAGGCGATGCGAGTGGCATGTGGCAGAAATGAGTGGGAGGGGACTAAGAATAGAGAAAGTGACACGGCATTTGCATACCATGATGTTTATTGAATCAGGGATTTTGCGCCCACACGTGAGACGACATGAAGCAAGCTGGCCGGGCCTTTGTGCGACGGAACATGGAGCGCCACGAGGGCGGCCACGCCAGCTCGAGGGTCAGAAGCGACACAGAGACAGGTAGCGGTTTGGCGCATGGTACCCATTGCCGGGGGGCGGTGCGCCCGACATGTGAGGAAACGTGGTGGGCAGGCCGTCGCCGCCGTGGGTGAGACATGTGCGTGCGACACAGGGCTCGCGAAGCGTAGTTGAGCGAGAGAGCAGTCATGATAGTCCGTCGCACCAAGGCGCCCGCAGACTGATGACGAGCGAGTGAGGTTTCCCGCCAAGGCCTCGCATATGCCCACCCCCACTGCATGCATGCCTCATAGCCGAGTTTGAGGCACTTGGGAACTGGCGGCGGCTTGCTTATTGGGCCTGGTGCCGTGTGGCATGACTTGTCGCAAAGGGAATTGCGAGGGGTCTGCGTGTACAGACTGGGCAAGATTTTCCATGAGATATGTGCAGTCGTTGCAAGTCATCAATAAAGACGTGTGCGGTGGTTGAAAGCAATATTGTCTAGTGGTGTAATCATGGCATGTGATGGCGGTGGCTGGAGTGAAGGGTAAGGGTAGGTATTGCAATGGGTGAGGCAAGGCAGGCCAAGGCCAAGCACGCGGCTTACCGGTCGACAGGGACCGAGGCAGCTGCGTGGGCTGGCTGGTGCACCGTCCGTCCAGCAAACCTCGACAGCCAATTGCGGGGAATCCGCATCTGCGCGCATCTTCCCTCGAGACAGCTCCAATATACTGCACACACGACCAGCGCCTCGACGCCCACTGTGAATCGCACACGGCTGCTGCAAGTGCCCTGGCGCTCGTCGAATCCTCGTCGCAAACTAGCGAAGCTGCCTGTCTCCGACCATCGCTCGCTCGCTCACTCGCTGCTCACCACTCGCTCCTGCCTCCCCCAGCGCCGACCGTGACTTCCTGCGCGCTGTCCCACAACGTCGCCCTACCGCGTCGCGCCTTCCCTCTCCGCTCGAAGCGAGGACGCCTCAGCCGTCACTGCCTCTTGTCTGCCCTCACCTCCGCGGCCTCATCAGGGCAGTCTTCCCGGCGCATTTTGTAGAACCCGTACTCGTCTCCTCCCAGCAGCATGGGCAGCGCGTCTCGGTAGCAGTTCGCTATCAAACATGATTCTATGTGCTCCTGGAATGCTCCCTCGATTACATGGACCCCGGCTCCGTACCACTACCGCACTGTCCCATACCTGTCCGCCGGATTGAGTGTGCCCTTTACTATCTGCTTGTCCCCTGCATTGCTCGTCATTGGAGCCGTCAGAGTGCCACGGCAGCGCCCGTCCAAGCAGCCAGCGCACGCGTGATCGCTCTCTAAAACGCGCAGCTGGAACGCCTCGTCCCGTGCGCTCCAGAAACATTGGCTGAACCGTTTTGCTGGGAACACCCCAAGAACACTACTGACGGCTGCACGCAGCACCAAGCGTGCCGTCCCCAGCGCCGCAATCCACCGCAGTCCACGGCAGCAGTCTGTGCTTGGCCGAGTGCCTGCGCTGAGTAGAGGGGGATATTATGACCAGCCCAGACGCCGAAGATGCTTCTCCCTCGCCGGAGTACCGGAGTGATTTGGACGACGAAATGGCTGCCGAACAGACCAACGACCGCCAGAATGGCGATGCCTCACCCACCCAGAAGCCTACAAGCGGCAAGCCCAATGCCAAAGATCCTCTGCGCCCGCGACGGAAGAAGGCGCGGAGGGCATGTTTTGCCTGCCAACGAGCCCATCTGACTTGTGGTGAGTGATGATGTTTTGCCTTTGCCATATTGGTCCATGCACTGCAACTTCAGACACTAACTACAACAACAGGCGACGAGAGGCCCTGTAATCGCTGCATCAAGCGAGGTCTCCAAGATCATTGCATGGACGGTGTGCGCAAAAAGGCCAAGTACCTACACG
Source organism: Stemphylium beticola (assembly GCA_029100535.1). Taxonomy (NCBI): domain Eukaryota; kingdom Fungi; phylum Ascomycota; class Dothideomycetes; order Pleosporales; family Pleosporaceae; genus Stemphylium; species Stemphylium beticola. The sequence goes on along the minus strand of JARBXR010000130.1, from coordinate 39,882 downwards.
ATGCGCCCGATGGCGCTCTCATGCCCGGAGTGGGTGGCCACTATCCATACATGAATGGAAATCGCCCGACCCCCATTCCGAGCCAAGATACTCAGCCAGTCGCCGTCTCGCCGCAAAGCAACATGTACACGCAGGCCCAACCGGGCGCGTTCTATCCACCCAACTCGATACAGGGTCAACTGCCCGTCACCCAAGATACCCGTGGCTTCAACAACCAACAGTCGCCAATATCTCCGCCTTTCAACCAACCACACCACGGCCCGGTACAAAATGCCCCGAGCACAATGTCTCAAGGTCAACAAAGTCAAATGCAGCAGCAGTTCGGACCTCTGTTCGATCCAAGCGATCCAGCCCTCTTCAACTTCGACATCTCAAGTCTCAACTTTGGGAACCATTATGGCGCGCTAGAGTTTGGCATGCTGGGTCACATGTCGTCGGGCGCAGTAGAAACCCCGCACGACAACGGCATGATGAACACGATGAATGGTCCCGTGAACATGTACAATCAACCACTGCCTTCGGGCTACGCGGATCAGAACAATGCGGCAGCCGCAATGTCATTCGGCCCGAACGGCCTTCCGTCGGGGGAATGGCAAGAATCGCACTCGAGACAAGGCAGCATGCATGTTCATACACCGAACAATGCCTCAGTCGGTCCGAATCATGAACACAACGGCCATCGGAGCGACAGCATCAACGGCCCTCACGCCTTCGCCATTGGACAGGGGCCTGCTACACATTCCACAGCAAGCCCGGCATCAACCGATGCGTCTACATTCGAGGGCGATAACCCGCTAGCAACTGCGACATTTTTTGCCAATCCCCACCGACCGCATGCACAACGTTCACCTTTAGTAAATCGATCGCAACAAGAAAACCGACCTCCAAACAATGGCCTTCAATCGATACATGCCAATGGCATCCGCAAACGCCAACGCGATACCAAAAGTGTCTATCAAGGCATCACAAAGCCATATGATTATGTCAAAGGCTACCATAGGCTTTACCAGCTGATTGACAAGAAGTACTCGAGACCATGGGTTGCCAAGGCACAACAATACCTGCAAAACTACCGGCCAGTACTCCTTCAAGTGCGTGAAGAACTCAACCGAGACGATCTGATACATCAAGAGATGGGCCTTCAGCGCCATCTAATGACACTCCAAGAGCATTTTGCCGAAGTCGGTACACCATTCCTAATCTGCCGGCGTTCAGGCGAAATCGTCGGCATCAACAAGGAATTCACCATCCTCACGGGCTGGAAGCGCGAAGTCCTCCTCGGCCATGAGCCCAACCAAAACGTAAACACCGGCGGCAACCGCGACGCCAGCGAAACCGAAGCATCCACGCAAAACACTACCCCCAACCTCACCGCCCAAGACAGCGAGACTGCCACCCCCAGTGTCAACATCATCGAGCTCATGGACGCCAGATCCGCCCTCGAATTCCTCCAGCACTTTTCAGAACTCTGCTATCAAGATCCTCGCGGCTACGCCTCCCAACGCGTAAACATGCTGCGCTACCAGACTAAAGCGGACATCGACCGCCTGGCAGACATGAAGAGCGCGAATACAGGCCACGACGCAAAGTCTGATCCGCTCGTCAAGATGGAGGGTGGCGCTGTGCACCAGGGTGAGAGCGCGATGCAGCGCCTCGGCGCAAAGAACGGCATGGTTGATTGTATGATTTGGTGGCATATCAAGCGCGATATCTTTGATATGCCGGTGCTTGTTTGTATGAGTGTGAGTTTGACTTTCCCCCTCCCCCCTTCCATCTTCCCGTCACCACGGTGCTAATGAAGGTGTAGGTTATGCCTGTGTTGGATAAAAGTCTGCAGTGAGCTTTGATATAAGATCCAGTATCCTCCTCACTGCGATGCTGGTAATGCCGAGGGAAAGAGTATACGTGTGATGCCCATGCCGCGTGTATTCGTGTGTGTTTACAAGGCGGATGTAAAAAAAAAGTGTCTTTATCGTTCTTGATCTTGTATTTGGCCGGCGGGCGTGTTTCTTTCTTCTTCTCACAACGGTGCGAGTGCATGGGTACCTGATAGCTTCGCCAGAGGTTTGCGCATTGGGGATTAGGGAAATCGGCATATAGGCTCTTGTCTTTTGTTGCTTGGGGATAGGCGTGTTGTTTGTTTTTTTGGGGCGTTGGTCAAGGTGTGGCGGCGCTTTGGGAGTAGATGAGGTGCGCCCATCAGGGTGCACGATGTGCCCTTCTTACACATTGAGCTTTTGATAGACCGCGTACACATTTGAAATTCTATTGCGTTGACGATTTTAACAAAGGTGGATGGATGGATGGATATCGCTATGCATTAATGAGGTGGTTGTGTCATGCTTTCTATCACCTCTACACCCTCAGTTCATCATCTGACTAACAGCAACGCCATCCTTCTGCCCCGCCTGCTCCCACCTCACATTTCCCTTCTCCCCGCCTCGTAACCATTCATCCTCTTTCCACGCCTCATACGCCTGCCTCGCCAGACTCCTCTGCGCAACGCGAATATCCTCCCTGATATCCTCGACCAGCGCCTCCTTACTCACATAATCGTATTCCGGCCGTATGAACCCCAAGATCATGAGGCTCAGCTCCGCGCCGTAAAAGTCCTTCTCGAAGTTGTGCAGGATGTGGATTTCGATGCTGCGCTTCTCATTCTTGTAGTATGGGTTGTAACCGATGGAGAGCACGGTTGGGTATACGGTGCTGGAGGTGGGGGATGCGGATGAGTATTCGAGATCTGCGACCGCGTGGTTGGAGGATTGGGTAGGGATAGAGGTGTCTGAGGTTGCGCTGGGGACGCTGGAGGGACTGGTTTGTGTGGCGATTGTCGAGTGGTTGAGTGTACACCAGCCGTAATAGATGCCCGAATCTAGTGAGTCGTTGCCGCCGATGGAGAGGCCCGAGAGGGGGATGTTGGCTGTGGGGATGCCTAGCTTGGGGGGAGTTAATAGGAATTCTAAGGTTATAGTATATCTTGGTGCTGCGACATACCTCTTTACTTCCGCGTCCAAAGCCTTTGATTACGGGACCTCGGAGCTTGAGCGGAAACGGTGGTTGAGGTGTGTCGGGACCGGCGATAGGGTCGCGAGGACCATCTGGACGTCCCATTGCGTGCTATTGAGGTTTATTTGCACGAGACAGAGGTGCGGGGAGTAAGATAGACGAAAAGGTAGTCTTTGGCAGAAGATGTGGTGTTAATTGTTAGGCTTCGAGTACTTTCTGGTCGGGATGTTCGAGGGTCCGATCGGAATGCATGGTGGGGCTAGTGTCAAATGGCAAGCGTCATTGTTACTGCTTAGTCATGCTCAGGTACCGTCGTCCCTGCGGAATGTGGTCATGTCAAGGGTTTGTAACTTCTCGTCACTACTATGGTACATTAGCATGGCCTTCAGAACGCCTTCATACACATTTGCTCAGACGTCAGCTACGTGTAAGCCTAGAGTGTTCCACCGCGCCATGGCTTCGGTTTCGACCAATCAAGGCGTGTCACGCTTATACGACGATAAGCCCGCATTCATCTACGGCACTGCCTGGAAGAAGGACCAGACGAAGAGGCTGGTCAAGGAGGCATTGACGGCTGGGTATCGACGTGTCGATACCGCTGCACAGCCACGTCATTACCAGGAGGCGTTGGTAGGCGAGGCGATCCGCGAGGCGTTCACAGAAGGCGTCTTGAAGCGAGATGAACTTTACGTACGCATTCCCAGCTCCTCAGCGAATTTGTCTAACTCGATATAGCTGCAGACAAAGTATACGACCCCTGCTGGACAAGACCTGAGCAATATGCCCTACGATCCCGAGGCGCCCTTAGACTCTCAGATTCATACCTCAGTCGCATCGTCTTTAAAGAATTTGCGACATGATAGCCAGTCGGCTGATCAATCCTATGTCGACTGTTTACTTCTCCACTCGCCGCTTCCTACGGTTGAACAGACACTTGAAGCTTGGAAGCTGCTGGAGTCTTACGTGCCTCATCAAATCCGCACACTTGGAATCTCGAATGTGACCCCTGCAGTCCTCCAAGCGATCTACGAGAACGCTGAAGTCAAACCAGCGGTTGTTCAAAACCGTTTTTACCCACAAACTGGGTACGATGTGCCATTGCGCACCTTTTGCAGAGAACGCGGCATCATGTATCAGTCTTTTTGGACTTTGACTGGGAACCCGATTCTTTTGAGATCACAACCAGTCGCAGCTTTGGCTCGAGCGACTAATGTCGAGATGCCGGTTGCGCTGTATGCTTTGGTCCTAGACCAGGGGGTTACGGTATTGAATGGGACCACTTCGAATGAGCATATGCAGATGGATCTGGAAGGCATCCGAAAAGTGCGCGAGTGGGCTGTGTCGCACCCTCAGGACTTTGCCCCCATCAGCCAGGGTTTCAAAGCAACTGTGGAATAGATAACACTTACTGGTTGTACTTATCCCACGGTGTGTATGCGCTAGTCGCTTGCACGCGCAGTAGCCTAGAGCTGCGGAGTCGCGCTAAGCCCCCCATGGATGCCTTCGTCACACAGCCTCATGCCCTCCGCTTACCATGTCTAACACTGCGAATCTCCGTTGTCTCAAAGCTTTCTGATCACGTCTACCTCTGCATTGTTCAGAATGTCGAACATCCGCACGACAATACCTATCCCAACACGACCGTGGGAAGATGCTAAGGCTCGGTTCCTCCAAGGTTTGTCTTCTGAAGAAACGAAACAGTTCAAGGATGCGACACCCGAAAATTTATTTTACGATGCAAGCAATGCACAAAGAAAACATGCTCATGATAGCAGAGCTTGGCTACTGCAAGAGCGCATGTCTCCGCTTGTCGAGGCGGTAGAGGAATATGGGAAAGCTCTCGACGTGTTTGCGAACACCTACGGCCTGATACTGAGCCCAATCTGGGGAAGCATACGGATCATACTTCACGTAAGTGTGTCTTTTCATTGTCGTGGAATGGAGGTGGAGGGCTGCGATATTCCTCCCATTCTTGGGTGGCCTGTGAATGTGTCAATGCAGCGTTTCCGAGTCCATTCTCTAATATTTTGACCGCTAACCTCGGGAAACAGATCGCTAGCGAAGCAGGAAAGTTCCAAGAACATGTAGTTGATATGCTCGCCCAGATTGGCGATGTACTCCCACGATTCCGTATCTACCAGTCACTCTTTCATAATCACGAGCGTCTGCTTTATTCTTTATCCAACGCATACCTCGAAATCCTTAGCTTCTGCACAAACATGAAGGATTTTCTTCTGCGTGCACGACGCTCATTGTGTAAGTATACCGGACATCAGACATTCAACGCAGCCTGACATGCACACAGTGCCTCTCTCAATTGTTTTACGGAGCGCCTGGAAACCTGTCGACCAAGAGTTCAACAAGTGCTTGCTCACATTTCGAAAATACTCTAAGCAGGTTGATAAGGAGGCTCGCCTCGCACATTTGATCGAGTCTGCTCGTAGCCGGGAAATTGAATTGGCCAACCAAGCTTTAATGCTCAGGAACGAAAAGCTCAGGAGACGCCACCGAACGCTTGCAGCGCTTCCAACTGTGAACTATATCGGAAGGCACGACATACTTTCAAATGCTCGACATGAAGGTACAACAGAATGGGTTCTGACTAAGCCTCAGTACACATCCTGGAACAATGTTGGAATCTCAGCTTGTTTGTGTTGCTATGGGATACCTGGATCAGGGAAATCAGTGATAGCTGCAAGTCTGGTGGATCACTTATTGGCTACATTGCCACCAAGGTCAGTGGTTTGTTACTACTACTGCGACTATGCCGATCACGCCTCCCTTGAACCAATCCATATAGTAGCGTCACTGATCAAGCAAATCATGGAACGGCTTCCATTGGATTATTTCGATGATCAGTTTGAGTGTCCCTTCCAGGAAGGAAAGCCATTGCCTCGGTTGCTAGTAGCCCGGCAATATCTGCTACAGCTGTTGCAAGAGTTTGACACAACGTACCTGATCCTTGACGGGATGGATGAGCTTGATAAATATGGCCAGACTGACATGCTAGCGCTCGTGGACCAAATGCTCAAGGATAAGCAGTTCATAGCTAAGGTCTTTCTCGATAGCCGCCCTGAAGAGCTCCGTGTCAAAAAAGCAATGAGATTACACAGTACATTACATCTCTCAACGTCGAATGTTGAGCAAAGCATCGTTTTGTACATTAAGGACCAGATCAAGCAGCTCGAAGACCCTCACCCGTTGTCAGACAACGAAAGATTGAGACAGGAGGTGATACAATCGCTGGTTGGCCGAGCTCAGGGCATGTAAGTATTTATCAGCTCCCTTCCCGATTCTCTGGCCTTTCTTTCAGTAGAATTAGCCTCAACCACGATTGAGTAGGCTAGAAGACATTGTCATCAAAGTTGCAAATGTCATACTTACGACCCCTAGGTTTCTCTGGGTCAAGTTCCAATTATACGATATCAAGGAGGCTTTAACAGAGATGGCTATCCGTACGACGTTGCAAGAGCTTCCGAGCAATCTCGAGCAAACCTATCAGCGTATAATCGACCGAATCCATCATGGACCTAATGGAAAGGGAAAGATCGAGAACATGAACCGAGTGTTCTGTTGGGTTGCGGGCGCACGCCGTTCCCTACAGGTTGAAGAAATCGAGGAGGCGGTGGGTTTAGAACCCACAGATACCCATCTTCAGATGGACCGCATAGCCCGAAACACAGGACAAAGGCTTGTCAGTGATTGTGGCAATCTCATCGTTTACAATGAGGAAGATCGAACTGTAACCTTTGCTCACCATACTGTCGAGCAGTACTTCCACAAAGCAATTACCGATCGCGTACAACCCTTAGCGTCTTGTGGGGATTTCCACAACTTAAACGACCGCATAGGCGAAATTTGTCTTGCTTATCTCTCCTTTTCGGACTTTGACAATCAACTTGCCAAGATTACGGAACCGCTACAACTAAACCAAGAATCTGCAGAGCAAATTGTTTGGGGATCAGTTCCTTTCGCCAAGAACATTCGGCAAATCGCTTCTTGGGCACGACCATGGCGACGACCTGGACAAGACCCACCATTGAAAGCCATGAATCTTGCTTTGCCCGTACCATCAGGGCCACGCAGTAGTCTCCGTCAGGAGTTTGCACTTCTCGGATACGTTATCGATCATTGGCCAGCACACACTGCTGAATTGAGACCGACGTCTACGAGTTGGGCGAAGTTTAGACATGTTGCTCTATACCGCCATTTGGATTTTGAACATCGACCATGGAACGATAAGACTTACCAATCAAGGTTTGAGTCTGCAATCAAAGAGCTTCAACTCACATCATTACAAAGCTACTCGTCTGCACCAATCGACCGGCAAAACGAAGGCGTTGTCCGGATATACTCTTGGGCCTTCAGGTACGCCATAGGTTCTCTTCTGGCGCTTGTTGAAGCAGACGCCATGACATCATATCTAGAATGTGTCAAAGCACAGCATATCCCAGAAGGGCCGGAGAGCGGTTGTATTGCACCGTCAGAAGTCGCTTTCTTGCTAGCGCAATTTCCCAAACAAATTTCACTCACTCAATATCCAGTATCATGTGCGAAGACGTCGAGACAAGCTTGGAACGGAGGAATGTTGCACGGTATCATATCCTCTTTCCTATTGTGGTTTACGAGCGACAGGATTGAGCCGCTTTTGGAGTTTCTTGCAATCGAATATTATCGTTGGGGCGAGACTGATGTCGACTGGCAGGATATTCTACTGGACGCCGCTAAGGTCGCTTATATCGCCAATCTCGAACCTCTCGCTTCATATATAAAAAATAGATTTCTCAAAGATCTTCAGACGGAGAATCATCTAAAGTTGATGATGGATTTGGAAATCTATGCCGCAGGATATGGACACCTGGTTGAAAAAGTCCTCCTGGATCTATCGCGATGCCAGCTACCCGCACGCTACTCCCGAGATATTGAATGGGAGATTCTTTTTCTCCTGGATCATTGTATCTGTCAGAGCAGGATCTCTGCTCATCGCCTGCAGGAAGCTTTGGTAGTCAGGGATCCAATTATACGGCGGGCTCTTGGATTGATCCTACTATCGAGGGGATTTCCTGTCGACATCATTTGCAGTGTGCTCGGCCATATAGAAGCCGCAGAAGAGAATGCAATTTGCCAATCTCCTGCAGGCGATTGGACACTGGCCCGACTCAAATCCCGTACCACATATGAGTGTATCCTTCCTTTGTTAGACGTCAAGGTGTTTACTTTGGCACAGAAGCTTGCCAAAATCGACGAAAGACTTTGGACGGCTACTCGAAGGTGTTCAGGGCTTAGCTCCTCCTTGTCTGCAGTTGGAGGCGTGAGCAAGGATTTGTGTGATATATGGGAAGCTTATGGCAGGAGCTTTGACATACGAGTCATTGAATCCGCAGGGTACCCTCTCCTTTTGCGGGCGACAGTACACAAAGATCCCGACCTCATCACTCGTCTAGCACCGCTCTACAAAGCCTTCATTGCCGATGCTGACAATCACTTTCGCGTTTTAAGGATTTTCACGAAGGCTATGCTGGCAGATTTTGCGACTATAGAAGCTATACTCAAGGTTCAGTGGCCGTCTACCGTTGCCGACATCGTACAAAGGCTCCGTAACCATCTGGACCTGATACGCAACTAAAAACAAGGTGGGCTGACCCCAGCTCCATGACGTAAATGAGCGCTTTCTCCGTCCAAACACTCGGCATTGAACGTCCATGGCCAGACTTACGCTACAAATTTGATCGATTTATCCTTGAAAAGTACCTATTTTACCTTTGCAAATATCGTTTTTCAATTTCATTAAACTTCTTCTCAACGTCACCGCAAAACACGTGTATTCGTATCGTGTCGCATTCAGTTCCATCGTTCTGGCGCTCGCGTAGGAACGATTCCACGGAAGCCCCAGGAGATAAAATTCATACATAGAGTCCACGAGACGTGAAATCATTCCGCGTGTTTCGGTTTTCACACCATGTTGCTACGGCAAGGACTAAAGCCTCTGACAATCGTCCTTGTCCCCCTCTATTAGAATCAGATTTCTCGCTGCAGTGACTATCTTTCGTGAAGCAAAAATGAAGAACAAAGGCGGGAATAAGCGAGCATCTTTTAAAATTCTTCTTCCTCTAGCGGGAACTGTATAGGGGAAATTTTGGTAGTAGAAGTATCATATGTAGTGATTTGCATATCTTTGTCTAGCTTGGTACCATAGTAGCAAACAGCATACAGACACAATGTTTTCCTACATCATCTCAATTAAAATCACCTTTTCTAGCACCTCAAGAACTACCATTATCCACTGAGCATGTCTATTTTACCCTGAAGCATCCACACTTGCGCCGTCCATCCGCGCTTACAGCCGAGAAGTGCTAACAATGTAAATGCTCATACTAAACAGTATACCAGCTATTCGCGTGATATATGCCCAGATTGAATTCAGCGAAGAACTCCCTACGTGGAGAAGAGAAGAAGAAAATAGGGGGGGGGTTAGAAATAGATGCATATTATGATACCAGAGCTTCGCTGTATTTTCCATCAGAATCGGTGTGCGGACAAAAGCGTATCGACACGCATGAGTTTCGAGTCCAAATCACACAAGTCCAGAAAAGAAGACAGTTTGTAAAATAAAGCCAAGGAGAATCTGGGGCCAGGCTTTAGTATTCGAAATACACGACCAGGTCAATATCAAGGCATTGCGTATACGTTTCTACTCCAAAACCCAAACACCCATCGTGACTCGAAAATCTCAAAAGAGAGAAATCTAAACGCTGCACTCCCCCCTCTCCCTCCAGCCCCATTCACCCCCTTATCCCTCCAACCTCAACCCCTCCACCGCCCCTCCCTCTTCATACAAAACACACAATCCCGAAAATGCCTCTCACGAATCCTCAAAGTCGTCGCCATGGGCCCAACAGGCACATTTGTCTCTGTCAGCGCAACAGCATTAGTATTCTGCGCCCATCCGAGGATCTCGCGCCAGCGTCTAATTCTATATTCGATTTCCGTTTCTGGCGTGGGTTGGATGGTGGGGGAGAGCAGCGTTGCGGGTGAGAGTATGGGTATGGCGTCGGGAGTCGAGGCGCCGAGAGAGGGGAGGACGCCGCCGCCGTCGGTGGGCGGCGTCGTGTCGGTTTGGGGGTGGAGTGGTTGTGCTCCGGGAGTGCTTGAGGTGAAGAGTTTGCGGGGCACGGCGATGGGGTTGTGGGGTGTTGTGATGGGGGTGGGTGTTAGATTGGTGGTTTGCGTAGTGCTGCCTACTCTGGTGGGGGTTGTTGGCACCGGTGGTGGTGGTGGTGGTGGTGGTGTTTTGGTGGCGATGTGGGTAGCTCGAGTACCCGCGACGTGAGCCCAACTGTTGGTCTGTGGGCTTGTATTGAGTGGTTTGGCGGGGATAGGAGGTAGAGGCGGGAATGCTGGCGAGTCGTCTTCAAGTCCTAGGTGTCCCGGTTGCTCGTTTTGTCCGTTTGCTGATGTGCTGGAAGCCCGGTTCGCCTGACCCTGATCCCTAATGTAACGGACTGAGCGCCGTTGCTCATATAGTTCCACTTTAATCTCTGCGCTGCCTAGACGCTTTTTGTCCGTGTCATGTTGAGCACGCGCTGCATCCTGCTTCGAGCGGAAGGCCACGACGATCGTAGTGATGCTGCTCTCCTTGTATACATTCTTAATATTGATTGGATTGTATGGAGCGAAAAGCGCGGCAACCTCTTCTTCCGGAACGTAGGTCGGGACATTCTTGACGAAGATGAGACGTTCGTTTGGGGCTTTGGCGGCTGAGAGCAAAGGCATCGAAGTGGCTGCGTTGCTGCGTTCCGGGGTGCGGCTGATAAACGAGAGTGATATACTCAGTGATTAAGATGTAGTTGATGTAGTAATAGAAGCGGGAGTAAAGAATCAAAGTGAATGCGGTGCCAAAGTTTCGTCTATGCTGGATGGAGGTGAAGCTGGAACGAGCGTACGCATTATGGGCTCGCAGGTCCGCCAAGCAGCCCAACGAGAGGATACCATCATGATTGCAACGCCGACTCCACTATTGGTGCTTTCGTATTGAGAGGCAACCGCATTCCGTATTTGGAAACAAATCACCCCGAATCCGGAAGCAGTCGAGGTAGAACCTTCCTAGACCAAGACAACGGAACCGTACGCACATTCGGGTTTATTCAGAGCTAGGTTTACAGGTCTGCCAATTCGTAGAGAAAATGCAAGGGACCTTCGATGAGACATGGAAGGAGGGTTCGCCAATGTGAAGACAATGACTACGGTGTGATAGGCTGGACGCGGCTGCCTGCTGCTCCACTGCGCTGGAACAAATTGAAGACTGGGGCTTTCCATCAGTAGCATTACTGAATGTATTCGAATGAGCATACCTAGCATTCCGATTTTCATTGAAGCCCGCATGAAGGAAGATTGGCCGAGTACTGGGGTCATCACGCACGCAGGGCGATTTCCCTCCATGCATACGGGGTACCATGACGTCATCGCCCCTGCCAAAGTTTGATACTGTATCTTTTCAACGCATAGGGGTCGTTTTGTTGAGTACAATAGCCTTAATCAGGATGCCAATAGCCAAAACGATGGAAATCGCACTTGGGTTTGGTGTTTCTAGAAGACTGGAATTGTTAGCAATGGCTATGAACATCTGCAGAATACGAGGGAGGCACGAAACATGGCAATCCAAATATATCTGGGTATTATTATCATTCATTTTGAGTCGTAGCTACTGCTAGGTCACCGTTATATCCGACATCTAGACAATAATCTTGTGAGGCGCATCCTTCTCCTCGGGCTCGTTGAAGATGTTGACAGGCCACCTGGGCTTGTTGGCAATGTAAGGAATGTTGAATCGCCTTGGCTCCTTCTTGCCAATCTCCTCAATCTTCTGGAAGTCGTCCTCTGAAAGCTCCACTTCCTTGAAGTTCTCTTGGATGCGGGACGGGGTGACGGACTTGGGGATGACAGAGTGACCACCCTTCTGGGCCCATGCGAGGATGACTTGTGCGGGGGAGGCGCCAATACGGCTGGCGACCTCCTTGACGGTGTCGTGCTGAACGAGAAGGGGAACGCCGAACATGTTGTTTCCGAATGCCTGAAATGACGTTAGTAGTGATACTTGAAAATTGCGGAGAAGATGTACTTACAGAGTATTCGGTAATGTGAATGTTCTTCTCCTTGCAGTACTGGATCAGCTCTGGCTGGAGGAGACGGGGATGGCGCTCGATCTGGTTGGCGGCGGGTGTGACACCAGTGCCGTCAATGAGAGCCTGGAGGTGCTCCTTAGTGTGGTTGGAGACACCGACAGCGCGGGCCTTCTCCTTGGGCAGCTGTGTCATGGCCTTCCATGTGTCGACGATCGAGATGTCATCGAGGATCTTGACGTCCTCGCCCTCCATGGGGAAGAGGTTATTGTGGACATCGCCCCGTTCATCGAAAGCAACGGGGAAGTGGACGAGGTAAAGGTCTAGGTAGTCGAGGCCAAGCTCAGCAAGGCAGTCATCAAGAGCTGCGGGCACGTCCTTGGGGCGGTGCTGGGAGTTCCAGAGCTTGGATGTGATGAAGACGTCCTCGCGCTTGAGACCGGGAACCTCGCCGCCGAAAGCCTTCTTGAGCGCAGTCGCGATCTCCTTCTGGTTGCCGTAGACCTTGGCGAGATCCAAGTGGCGATAGCCAGCCTTGAGAGCCTCAAGGACGGCGGCGCCAACCTGGCCGGGTTCAGCCTGCCAAGTACCAAAGCCCAACTGACTGAGGAAAATGTGTTAGCTGACATGGTACGTACGTGGGGCTTTGTTTAGGTACTTACGGGATGGCAGCGCCAGTGTTCAAAGTAACCTTCCTTCCGAGAGACATTCTTGCAATTGGTGTGTACGGGGTATATTGAGAAAAAAGTGAAAGTTTTATAATGATCTGAAAAACGGGAGTCCGAGGCTAATAAAAGGTAGTCTGGGGAAAAAGTTGTCGGAGGTGGGATGGAGGGGTCGGGGACGTCACCGAGACCCGTGGTCGGCGGCATCTCCAAGTTCAGCACTGTCCCCGCGCGTCAACTTCCTCCGAGATCCACTCGGCAGACTTTTGCGTCATGTATTGGTCGGAGTGCGTTGCATGGCTTGATGCCAGATCTCAACAGGCGTTACCCATTGACGCTATTATGGCATTGACGCTTAACGCCATCTGCCGGCCATGTGCCGCCGGAGCGCGCACCTAAGATTGGTGGAACAATGATGGCGAAGGTGAAGTCTCTGAATGCCATTTCGGAAGACTGGGCAACGAACACCCTATTTCGTTGTCTAGTCCTCCGGGATGGGCATGGCGGTAGAGCGGCGGGTCGAAGTCTGGATGCATGTCGTTTTGTCTCCATCACGGTTCCTGCCTCGGGTGATGCATGTGAGATTACATAAGCGACCCACCTCCACCGCGCCGTCTCCCATCCTTTCAGATACCCGAAAGCTTGCCTCACCCTTGCATAGAATAAGCGCAAAGGTTCGGAAGATCCTTGAGCTTAGCAGGATTTGGCTTTCTCGGGCATTTCACCGTGTTTCATTCTGCTCGGATCGGAGGTCCGATGACCTTCCTTTCTTGCAGAGGCGGGCATTCATCTTCCGTACTACTACACCAATGTGATGCTAGCGCGAGGTCTTCGAAGAAAGCCTGGAAGCGATGACGATTGAAGTGGCAATGCAGGGAAAACTAGTCACATGTGGTTAGGGTTTGAGTGAATAGTTAATTATCGTGTACTTGCTTGGTCTGGAAGACAACCGGATGTTCACAATAGGGACGATCCTTAAGTTCCTTGTTCAAAATATCGACCAGGGAAGGAAAACGATTGAGCATACGCACCATGCATTACAGCGCTTTAATTATTGCTATTACTATGAAATAGAGCCCGAATCAATATGATACCACACACCTGCCCATTTCAATTGAAGAAGCTACTGGCTCCCTTCTTCTTCACTAATCGGTTCGAAAACAGGCCAATACTCTCATTCCGATGAGCTCGAAGAGTCCACCTCGTGTATTGTTGGAAGTATACCATACCTACCAGGAAAGCCAGAGATCATGGTTCGGGGACGAAAACGTGTCGGCTGTATCACGTTTCCGCGGGCAACTGCGAGATCAGCTACGAGCCTAGGTGTACGCGCTGGAGCGGGAGCAGGTACAAATTGAGGACGAGAGGGTACACTTGGAGGTTGCCTTTCCTCGCTATCGTCACCGCGAACAGAACCCCTCAGCCATGCCCAAACGAGCGTGCATTGTATGATTACCACATCAATCATCCTGGTCCATTTCCGACCGATAGCATGGTACGTAACAGACTCCTAATCGTCGCTGTCGTATTCCTCGTCTTCGGCGAGCAGGGCGGGGTACTGGCGACGACGAAGATCTTGCTCGAGTCCGCCTTCAGACTCTGGATCAACGTAGCCCTTACCTCCTACAAGTGAGAGGAGGACTGGTAGGAGGATGAGAGCATGAGTAGAGGCCCAGAGTACGAGAGCGACCCAAACGCGGAAGTAGTAGATTTCAAAGATCTGGTCATGAATGTTAGCATGTGTCTGTTGCCTAATGACACAAGAAATGCAGCAGACATGATACATACCTTACTCCTAGTGAAAGCCAGCACTCCCACACCCAGAATCTTCGTGATCGTGATTCCACTAATGACGCTGCTCGCCACGTTGACCATGGCAGTCCAGGCGCGAACGTCACGTCCCTGGAAGCGATGCCTAGGTGCTCGCTCCATGGTTGCACGACTAGGGAATGTGAAAGCTCGGGCGATGTGAGCTGTAAATTCGACGCTGATGCCGACGCAAATGATAAGATTGACCAGCGAGACAGCATTGAGAGAAACACCCATCACGGCCATGGACCCGATGATGGCCGACACTGTCATGCCGACGACAAGAGTGACGACAAGACCGGTGGAGATAGACCCAAGCATGACAGTAGTGATGGCAAGGACTGCTGCAAGAGCAGAACCGATAAGGGCACCAGCCAAGCGAACGATAGTGGTATACTGGTCGAAAAAGATGTAAAACTTCGAGTATGGAAAGACCTCAGTATCGACGTCCTTCATAATCTCTTTAGAGATGCGTCGCGCAGCCGTGTAAGCAGAAATAAAGTCTTGCTGCGACCGGAGCGGAGTATGTGACGTGCGGAAGTGGGACGCGAGGATGTCGAAATGCTTAGCATCCATAACGATGGCATCGGAGTAAGCAGCCTTTCCACCCAGAGGACAGTCCTCGGTGGTGGGGGCCTCAATCCATTTCTGGAGATATTTGATGAACTCTTCGCCTTCGGGCATGCCAGACAGAGTCATGTTCCACGGTGGTTGACGATCTTGGAAACAAGGCTTACCCTTGTCATCCACACAGCATTTCTCGTTTTCGGGGTTTAGCCACAGGAAATAATCGTCGAGCCAGTTTGCCGCAGAAGCTGCAAGATATGAGACTTCAGGTCGCTTGCGTTCCGCTTCGATGATGTTCGCCAAACTGTCTCGGTCGCATGTGGAAAAACGTCCACAAAGCTCCTTCTGAGGCTGTCGGTTAGATACCATTAGCTCCTTGGTGACAAAGTAAACCGGTGGGCCGACGTCGAGGTAGTCATAAAGATCGTTGAAGTAAGGGATCAGGTAGGAATCGCTTGGGATGGCGATACGTTGATCAAGACCAAGCTCAACTTGGGGGAAAAGTGCAACACCGGCTGTGAAGATTCCGAAGAACAGGGCAATGATGCCAACCTTTGTCTTCTTCCCCAGAATCGCTGGAGCATACGTCTTACGAATGAAGCGTTGTAGAGCACCTTCTTCTCCGGCACCGTAGCCCATGCCACCATTGAGATAGCCAGGGTCGGCGCGCTTAACCCGGACACAGGGAAAGCAATCAGCCCGGTTCGTCTCGACGCGCTCCTGATTGAGTGAAAGCACAGCGATGAACATTGTGACCTGCAAGACGGCGTTGATGAAGACAGCGCCGGCGGCATATGCAGCGAAGTTGCGAACGGCAGGCATACCGACAGCGCATCCAAGAGCGAATGCAGTGGTCTCAGTAAGTGCAGAAAGTAGGATCGAGGGACCCATGCGCCCGAGAGCCCGCGAAACACGTTCTGGGATGGTGCCCTCAGGGTGGCTGATGTTGATTCGCTCAAATTCGTGCACAATGAGGAAGATGTTGTCGACACCGACGGCCAGGACCAAGAATGGAATCACCTCTGCGATGATCAACGTAACCTTGATGCCGGCTGCTGAAAATAGTCCGACAGAGGCGGAGACTGACATGAGGACAATCAAGATACCAACTGTACCCAACATGAATTTGGACTGGACCAATGCATTCGCTGGGTTGCGAAGTACGGATCGAACGGTGAGCGTAGTAGAGCCGAGGGCCAACGATGCATACAAGAACATGATGATGTAGCTGATGACCACAATCTTAGCGTCGGTGTTGGTGCTCTTGCTGAGCTCTTGCTCGAGACTAACTTCGGTGTTAAAGCTCAGCCGGAGACCCCTCTTATGAGCCTCATCGGACACGAATCTGAGGTAGTTCTTCATCTCGTTCTCGAAATCCATGGCGCGCTGCTCCTCTGGAGTGCCCTTGGGATGGTTCTTCACTACCCAGGTAACAACAAGTGCTTTGGCATCAAGCACACTCTCGTTCACACCGCCGAAAAGAAGATGCGGATCGAGTGGCTGCTGGAACGTTGGCAGACATTGGGACGGATTGTCAACACATTGGAGCAGATCATCCTGCCAGCTGCTGGGAACCACATTCGCAAAATCACCCTGGAAGTAACCAGTAACTGACTGAACAACACAGTCGTCCCCAACTGGCTTGAAGCAGACCTGGTCCAGCGTCACACCATGTTCGGATGACTTGAGACGCTGAATCTGGTTCTCAACACCAAACCACCAGTCAAGAGTCTCATAGCTTAGAACCGGACCAGAACCGCCGAAGGTGTCGTTCACAAGGAAAGCCTGCTCAGCGCGGAAGAAAGGTCCAAACTTCTCGTCGAAGAATGCCTTCTCTTGGGCAGCAGCAGAGTCTGGTGAGACCCACAAGTTGACAGGGTCAGTCTCAATCTCGAATCGTAGCCAGCCCAAGCTCATCAGAACGACTACGAAGATGCTGGTAGCGATAGTGATGGCTGGAAATCGAGCGCAGATGTATCCAAGGCGGCTGAACATGCGGTCGCACCACGTGTTGATAAAGTAGTGCTTTGTGGGACGATCCAGCATGCCAATATTATGTACTATATCGCCTTCATCTTCATCGTCGCTAGGGCTCGTGTCTTGCAGGAGGCGCATTCGCTCGGTCTTATGTCTCGAATGATTCTGAACTGCGGCGTGAGCAACAACAGCGGCACATAAAAGTCCCAGCAAGCAGGAGTAGACGATGATGACAGCGAACGACAGGCAAGGAAGCAGGCCGACGTAACACTGCTTTTCTTCTTGGACCTCTGGAAGCTCAGTGCACGAGGTGCCACAGTCGAGACAGGCACAACGGTACCTCTCGTCATCGGTATCACAGGGATAGGCGTGCTTGTCCATGGCGTCCATACCAGGGAAACTTTCCTCGGATGGCCTGGGGAAGTTGATCTGGAAGGGCGAACCCAAAAACTTCTTGTCACCGAGAAACTTGAGAAACTGCGTGTAGTTCTTAGCGCCACCACCGATGAAGTCCATAGCCTTTCCGTTTGTCGCGCCGAACTTGACGTCCTTGCAGCTGTCGTAAAAGGTGGACGCATATTTGTCTGACCATAGGTTGTCCAGTTCGGTCACCAAGTACTTGTCACCCTTGGGCTCCGCGGTCGTAACGTTGACAAAAGTCGATTGGTCGGGCGAGCAGGTGAATGTACAGAAAAGGTTGTAGAAGTTCTCTTTGCAGGCGGGGCAAGCGTTGATGATGGGCGTGGCGCGGTCGAGGTTCGTCTTGAGGGCATCGATCTGGTCTTCGTCGCAGCAGATGTCCGAATCAGACCACTGCGCGCCACATATATCTACAAGCTTCTTGCGTACGTCGTCGTCCGGTATCTTTGCAAGGCCGTTATCAGGACAGGGCAGCTCAGATCCAAAGAAGCTTTGCTTTCCGCATTGCCCCCTCATCGCGCATCTTCCCTTTTCGTGTTTTGTTGTGAGGTCTGGGCCAGCCAGGGCTGATCCGGCAAGAATGGAGAGCAGACCGACCGTCATGGCCTTCCACCCTCGCATGCCTTGTTGCACCATTCTGGCTTTGCGCGCCTGTGCGCCTGCTTCACTCGGGCGATCGTATCGGTTCGAGCACTTTTACGAGTCCGTATGCTGTAAGAGGTGTATGAGTGCAGTCTGAAGATGCCAACCGTCGATGGTTCGGTTGCGAATGGCGATGCGCGCGCCGAGGTGGCGGATGGAGATGGTTTGAGCTCTGCGGCTCCGGAGCTTATTAGAAAATGTAGTACTGTGGAGCCCGTCGACCTAGCGAGAGGATAAGTAGGCAATAGCACGATGATGCACTACTAGACGTAATGCAAACACGGAAGAATAGGCGCGTTGTGGAGGAGAGTGTTAGTGGTGTTGTGAGGCGGGAGCGCGAAGGCAACTGTCTGGGGTGCGTCATTAACGTCACTGCCCCAGATGCTTGGCTGGAGGGCGCGACGGCCCAGGAACAAGAAAGATCAGCGCCGTGTCATGCGGCGCGCCAGCCACCCCCAATATTATGCATCCCGTCCAGGCGCCATGCACCAGCGAGGACCAACAAGACTAAAGACATTCGTTCACGGTAATTAACTAGTAAGCTATTTCAATGCTGGTATTCCAGGTTTTGTGTCAATTTAACATTCATTCATACTACATGGTATCGTGATCCGTGGTATCTATTTTCCCTAATACCGCCCATGCCTAAATCCAATCACTTGTGTCTTTCGACGGGTATCCCTTCTCCTTTTTTTTTCTTCAAAACGATTCCATCTACTTGCGCAGGTATTGCACAAGCTCGACAAGCTGCGAGCGAGTCTCATCCTCCAACTGCTCCTCGGGCGGGCTGAGCACCTTTTCGAACACAGGCATCAGTTGCCCAGTGAGCTGCTGAACAGTAGGCTCGTTTTGCTGGTATAGCTTGACGATCATACCGAACACGGGCTTGTTCTCCTCGTAGTCTTCGCGAAGAGGGAGGAGTTGTACCAGGCGGGGCAGAACCTCGGCGATGGGCAGCTTGCCAGGGTGCTTGCTGATAAATCGGCTGACGCAGCCAGCGGTGTTGTCGAGGAGGCGGGCTTGATCTTGCGAATCGAGAAGAGGCTCAAGCTTGGAGAAGATGGTAGGCAACGACTTCAGCATTTCATCGTCGGCAGTTGTCATCTCGCACAGCAGGCCAATACCGTAGACGGCGTTGGACTTGGTCTCCGGGTCCTCATCAGACAAGCGGTGGAGCAGGAGCTTCAAGAGGCCACTGGTGTAAGGCGTGCATGCAGCACCCATGTTACCAACGCACTCGGCAATGGTACCGACGGCGGCACTGCGCTCAGTGGAATCTTGGCTGCTAGCATACTTGACGATAGGCTTCTCGAACATCTTCCAGAGCTCAGCAAATTGTGAGCCAAGGGCGACTGCCAGGCAAGTAACAGCCTCAAGGGCAGTCTCGATGACAAGCCAGTCGTATTCGGAGGATTCGTCGAGGATCTCCTCATCAGCTTCGTCGCCAAGGTCTTGCTGGCATGGGTGACGCTTGGTGATGACAGCAAGCAAATGCTGGCACAAGTCAGGTACCACAGTACCGTTCTCCGTGAGCAAGACTGCAGGTCCGCAAAGCTTGAGAGTGGCAGCAACATCTCGGTTGATGTCGGTGACAGTGCCCCTGGGCGGCGTTAGCAAGATTCTCGTAGAAAAAGTTGAAACGTTGCATTGGATTTGAAGTTGCTCAGTAGTAGATTCGCTTTCACCTCAAGTGCACTTTGTGCATCGGAGTGAGCTGGGATTAACGACAGTTGTGTCATCTTTGCAAGGGAAGAGTAAGAAATAGAAAATACGTACCGATCCATCTCGTCTTGCCAGATGGTCATGGTGGCAGTCATGACAAGGTTACCCAGCTTCTTGAGCTCCTCAGGTGGGTCGACAGCGAGAGGAAGACCAGGCTTCCACTTTGCCATACCGTCACCCTCTGCCATGCCGAAAAGGCAGGCGAAAGTGCGCCATAGAGTGCCGAGCGCGGCCTTGCGGATGCCCTCGTATGAGTGGTCTACAAGCTCGAGCAGTTTGGTGACCGTCGTCTCCATGTAGGGGATGTATTCACGACGGGTGTGGGTGATGATGTCCCCGTAGACTTCAGCAGCAATCTCCTTCTCCATGGCAACGGCGCTGACACCTTCTAGGTCATCCCAGTCATCGTCATCCTCGGCGTCCATGAGGGCTTCGTTGAGGTCGCTGTCGTCATCGTCATCATCGCTGGCCGCTGCAACCTTGATCTTGCGACCCTGGATGATGACCTCGGATCCAGCCAGGTCTGCAGCCTCCTCGCCAAGCTCGACATCGAGACCAGTCTCCTCCTGGTCAAGGCAGTCCTGGAGACCCTTGACAGCGCCGGGGAGGTACTTAGCAAATCCTTCCTCGTAGACCTTCGCCATGGTGCTCCAGAGGATGTAGCTGGTTTCCCTAAGGCGGGGGTGGTCGAGGTGGAGGGCCTCCTCTGAAGCCTCCATGAGAGGTAGGACGTAAGGCTCGAATGGGCCAGGACCAACGGCGGAGGCGATCTTGCCCATAGAATCGCAGGTGACGCCGCGGAGGTCAAGCTCATCTTGGCTGTCCTTGATTCGTACGTATGGCGACAGTTCGTTCATGGTCTGCTCGAAGAAAGGAATGAAAGCCTTCTCAGAAGCGGAGGCAATGGAGCCAACAGCGCCAATGGCAGCGCTCTTGACCTTGAGATCCTCATGGTGGAAAAGCTTGCTGAAGCGCGGCACCAGCTCGGGAACATACTTCCCAGCATCCTCTGGCTCCAAACCCTCGATGAGAGAGTCGATGGCGTGGCAGCTGCCACGGACGATGGAGAGGTTGCGCTCATCTTCGGCACCCTGCATGTTGCTAGCAGCAAGATCGAAGTTCTTGAGCATAGCGGGAATGAGGCGGGCGTGCTCCTTGCCAACATCCTCAGCGAGGTCGTCGGCCAAGCGAGCCACACCGTTGAGCGCAGCAGCTCGGACCTTCAGCTCAGGATCCTCAAGTAAGTGCAGGACCATGGGCAGAATCTCGTTGAGTTGAGTGGCAATGAAGTCGGGTGCGCCTTCCACGCACATACCCAGAGCAAGAATACCAGCTTGACGGTAGTCAGGGTTCTGCGATTGGAAGTATTGACCGAGGTTTCGGAGAAGAGGAATAACAACCTGGCTTGGAGGCAGGCTAGATGCAAGGATGTCGAGCAGGCCAAGAGCAGAGCGGGCGGGTGTGACATCCTCCTCCTCGCTCGACAGGTCGCCGAGCTCGGTGACAATGTGCAGAGCCTTGAGGGTGAGCTCTTCTCCGATCCTGAGGGATTGTACCTTGAGCTTCCTGTAGCGGACGCATTGCATGAGGAAGGCAAGCGCCTGAGAGCGGTAGTCGTCCTCCACATTGGTGCTAGAAGAAAGCTCAAGCATGAACCTAACAAGGTCGCCAAAGTGCTTAGCCAGGAGTGCAGACTCACAACCAAGCAAGGTTTGGAAGACTTCAAAGGCCTGCATAGCGCGGTCCTCATCGCCCTCGTCGACCGTAGCCTTGAGGACGGTGACCATGGCGGGGATAGACTCTTGGAACAAGGCAAGCGATTTGGGGTCCTCATCCGGCTCTAGGAGCATAGCCAGGCGGCTGAGGCCAAGCATGGTGTTGATCCTGACCTCAACACTCTCGGGATCTTGGATAGTGGAGCTGAACAGCTTGTACAGATCGGCAGGCTTTCCGGGGAAAGAATCGCCTACTGATTCAAGCGTTGTGAAAATGATGTATGTACCAACCTCGCGCTGCTTCACGTTGGAGCTGGTAGCAGCCTGCTGGAGATATCCGGGCAGGTCGGCCCACTCTCCGTCTTCAAAGTCTTGGGATGCAATGGCTGCGATGACACGGGCAGCCGAGTGGCGTGTAAGAGTGACATCCTCATTCAGAGTGAACTGAAACAGCTGGTTGCGGAGAGACGCCTTCTGCTCGGCAGGCAGGTTGGCCCAGTGCTTGGCCACAAGCTTCCTGGCCTCGACGGCAGCCAACTGGCGTAGCTGCGGCTTGGGGTGACCGCAGAGGATCTGAAGCAGTGCGTTGAGAGAGGCGGGTGAGTTGTAGTAGTTTTTGTTCAAGGTAGATGTCGCGGATTTGACACGCTCGGTGTCAGCTAGAAAATGTCAGACGTGGATAATGGGCAGGCGGGGCTGGGTAACGTACGCTCCATCAGGGCCTCGAGCAGCTGGACAAACTGTTGCTCGTCCATGACGACGCTCTCACAGTGTGTGTATGTAAAAAGCTTGCCTGTGGTGGTCTCTCGCAGAACACCGCAGACCAATATTGACAGTTGTGAAGGAAGAGCGCTGTGTTGCACTTTGAGGTGGGGATTGGAACTTTTTTTACGCTAGTCTCAGGGTCCAGCAACTTAGGTAAGCCGCTCTGCTGGCCAATGACGACAATGTGCTGCCGAGGGAGCTATGGCTCCAAAGGAATGCTTCCTGAATGCGACAGGCAATGCAGCTGTGCGCTCTCGAATGTGTCGCGAGATTGTGCTGCCATGTTAGACACCTCTGCTTGCAGAAGCTTTGACCTGCCGTCCACGCAGAATTTTACAGAGGACAAAGGGGAGCCGGTGGAAGCTCACAGCCCTGCCAAAGCCGTCTGTGACAGGTCAATCGAGGAATTTCTGGTGGTACCGTTTGAGCAGAATGCACCATTGGTGCATTGTCGATACATTGGCTAAGGTTTGGCTGAAATGCTTGTTCAGTCGGGAGACGACATGGGCATGACCTTCTGGCATTCCCCCTGGAGCGATGGAACGCATGGTGATGGAGGTAACGGCTGGAGCAGACAGAAGATGAGAAACAAAGGCAAGAACTTCTCCACGGGGTCGCAAAGACGGGGAAAGTATGCAAAGCCAGCTGCGAAGAGGGTGTTGGAGATGTAAAGGCCCAGACAGCTCCAACGCGACTTGATAGGACGCGCTAGAGGATGGTCCGTGCTCAGGGAAAGCTGTTAGCAAAAACAGAAGGAGCAAGTACAGACAGCACAAACCCGCCGCTGCCATCGTAAACGAGGAGGCTTTCTCTATCCATTTCTTCTGTTACCCGGAAATTGTAATACCCCACCCCACTCCGGCCGCCGTATCAACTCGCTTGAATACCTCACTCGGACACGTTACCTGACCCCTCCGCCTCCGACTCCATGGCTTCAGTACGTCAGGCATCTGCCGCACCCCGATCTGACAACATGTGACAAGGTTACTGACACCCTCCAGCAAGCTCCCAACCAGCCGCGCCCATACCCAGGCAACTATCTCCCCAATGGCGGTGCCCCCGGCGGCCCATCAGGTCCAGCGCCTGGCGCTGTCCCGCTCCTCCCCAACCAGGGCCGCGTGATTCAGCAGGGAAGCGTGCGAGTGCTCTGCATTGCCGATGTCCGAGGTGGGCATCATGGACTGTCTTGGGTATAGAATCATGTGCTGACGGTGCAAAGGAAATCTGCAATCGCTGAACCAACTCGCCGCCGATGCCCGCGCAAACTACATCATCCACACTGGCGACTTTGGCTTCTACGATGACCGTTCGCTGGATCGCATCGCCGAGAAGACACTGAAGCACGTTGCCCAATACTCACCGCTTCTCTCAGACGCGGTCAAGCGCTCCATCGCCACGGCTCCGCCACAACCCCCCATCAAGGAACGCTTCGCACGCGAACAGCTTCCCCTCTCAGAACTGCCCCTCTTCCTGAACAAGACATACACACTAAACGTGCCAGTCTACACAGTATGGGGAGCCTGCGAGGACGTCCAGGTGCTGGAGAAGCTGCGCTCGGGCGAGTACAAGGTCGACAACCTGCACATCATCGACGAGGCGCATTCACGACTACTAGACGTTGGCGGCGTCAAGCTGCGGCTGCTCGGTCTCGGTGGTGCCGTTGTCATGCACAAGCTGTTCGACAACGGCGAGGGCAGAACCACCATTGCAGGCGGACAGGGCACCATGTGGACTACTTTGCTCCAAATGGGCGAACTCGTCGACACAGCCAACCGCGTATACGACCCTACCGAGACCCGCATATTCGTCACCCATGCCTCGCCCGCACGTGAAGGCCTGCTCAACCAGCTATCCGTTACTCTGAAAGCCGACTTCTCCGTCTCCGCCGGTCTGCATTTCCGTTATGGCAGCTCTTACAACGAATTCAGCGTCAACCCCACTCTCGATCACTACCGCGGAAAGCTTGCTGCTTCCAAGGCCTCGTTCAACGACGTGTGGGACACAGTCAAGACAGAAGTCGAGCCCGCAGTCGCCGATAGCGAATCTCAGCAACGCCTCCTCGCTCTCGCGCTTGATATCGTGAACAAGATGCCCACAGTAGCAAACGGTGGCAACCCCTTTGGTGGTCCCGCTCCTGGTCCGCAGAGCGGCATCATCGACGAAAGCGCATTCAAGAACATGTGGAACTTCAACCTGGCAGATGCTGCCTACGGTTGGCTTGTGTTGGATATTGACAATGGCAGAATCGGTACTGAGATGAGGGCCCAGGGTTTCAACTTCGCCCACCGAGGCGGAAAGGTCGCACCTGGTCAGACTCAGCCTGCAGCTGCAAATACTTCGACTGGCCCGCCAGCTGCTGTAAACCCCAGCCCCTCTGCCCAACCTTCCCCCGCTCCAGGTCGCCAAGGTGGTCCTCCCTCGAATGCCCCTCAACAGCCCCGCCCCGCCGTCGCTACCCCACCTGTTCCTCAGCAACAAAAAGTGGCAAACGCCGGCCAGCCCGCGCGCGCCGCAACGCCAAAGGAGCCCATCAAGGCCGCCACACCGCAACCTCCAGCCAACGCCGGTGCTGAAAAGTCGATTCCTAGCGAAGTCAAGCCTAACGGTACCTCGGCTCCAGAGAAGGCTACATCGCCCGCACCCAGAGAACCCGTTGAGCGAAAAGAAAGCAAGGGTCTCTTCATCGCTGGTGTCAAGGACGAGGAGGAAGCCAAGAGCCTGCTTGCCGAGGAAGATAGGTCCAAGGTCGAAAAGATGGAGAAGATTAAGCACTTCTTCGTTGCCCATTTCCCCACTTCGCAGGACATGCATGGCGCTCTCCGTCGCGTTTCCGACGATGTTAGGAACGCTCGAGGAGGCCCAGACAACAAGACTGTCAAGGTCTACAACGAACGCGGCCCTGCCAACAACAACCAGCCTAGGTACGGTGCCGGAAGCTGGCAAGCTAGCAATCGCGGTGGCGTCCAGGGCGGCGGTTACCGAAGTGGAGGTGCCTCAGACAGCGAAGGCGGTCGTGGTGGCCGTGGAGGACGTGGTGGTACCGCCCGTGGTGGACGAGGTGGCGAACGCGGCGCTCGCGGAGGCCGAGGCGGAAGGGGGTCTTTCAGGGGCGGTGCGGGTGAAGGTGCAGCAGCCACAGGAGGCGAGTCATAAGCCCTCCCTCTCCTCCCACGGCCGCATCTCTACTACACCCCACCTCCTCATCACCGAACTCTGATACCCCCCTCCCCCTTGTTTCTCCTTCGGTTTCGTGGCAAAAAAAAAGAACGGCTTTTTAACGAGAGACATGAATGCGACGTGAATTCCTCCCCTTTTCTGGCCATGGCAATGTGGCGCAACTGGGGCAAAGTTCTTTACTCGCAAACTTCAAATGTTATTGTGGTTTCTAGCCTTGACCTCCTCTTCCTTCTTATCGAAGCAGGCACGGGGTTTGTGTAGTTTTGTCTTCCCTCTTTTTTTTCTTCCTCATCACATGGGTCGTTTTCTATGCGAGTTTGGTCGGATCCCGAATTTACCGTTCGTTTGGATCGCCGCAGAAACGGATAGAGATGGCGTGTTTGATTGTCACACAGAGAGAGAGAGAAAGGGGGAGAGAGAAGGAAAGGAGATGACTGCATTTGTATTGTAATTCACAAAACATAAGAAACGTTGATATGTATCGCTGTGCGCATGGATGTGTGCTTCTACGTGTAGTGATGGCATGATGTGTTTTCTTTTCTTTTTCCTTCAAACTCTGTGTACTTCCATATTGTATAAAAAAAATCATCTCGGTTCAGCAGAATTATCCTGGGGTTCCAAGGCATCACGTACGAGACGTAGGCGGAACACCTCAAAGTATATAACTCGATCGAGCTGATATTGATGAACGATACCAAAGCTAACCTACGCACCAGGATTCGCGATCGTGTTACAAGTCCTCCCCTCATTACAAGCAAGTATCCATCCTGTCAGCCGTGTGAACAGCAACGAACGAATCGACCTGCCCAAGCTCAATGCATACGGCAAGAATCAAACATATACCCACACGGCGCAAGGCAGCAAAAGCAGCAAACATCGCAGATGGCGCACTCACAACCACAACATGTGCAGACATCTTCGTCACTGTTCCCTCCATCTCCAGCACCGTCATCTCCACCAGGTGCAGGCATAATGTACGGCGGCTGTCTCGCAGCAACATCATTGTAGTTTGTCGAGCGGATGGAATCGATTACTCGGTTCCTCCGGGGTGTGTTGGGTCCCAGAGGTGTGTATTCGGTCAAGAACGGTTCGTTTAAGATACCACCGCCAAGCGGCGAAGGAATGGCACTGGGAAAGATCGTATCGCAGGCTCCTCCAACTGGCGCCGAGTATCTTCTACTGGGCGCGCCTGCGGCGTTGTACGAACGAAGGGGATCGAAACCACCACTTTGTCCCTGGGATAAAGGATCTGTTTTTTTGTTGTACCTAATCTGATGTTAGTGTGTTTGATCTAGCAAGCGGAGACGGGCAAAATTACAGTTCAGGCCCATCGAGCTCGAACCTCTCTTCAAAGACCGAAGATGAACGTCTCTTGCGTCCAGTAGGTGCCGCAACAGGCAAGGGCCGGGGAGGTGGGCCGGACAACTGTAGGGACCGTGGAACCGTTACCGGGGGTCTGCCTGGTCCGGTGTTGGCAGATCCACTTCTGGACGAGCTGTTCATCAAGGTATCGGATGAATAACCATGGCCCAGACTTTGTGACCTCGTTCTAGCCTTTGGGGGGAGAGCGAGCGAGGACGAAATATTTCGACGTCGATCTGATCTCAGTATGTTTAATTCTATGTCGGATACCGCGGTACCCAGCTCAAAGCGGAAGGGTCTGCTGTAGTGGCGATACTGTGAGGGCCTGATATAATGGCGAGGCTCAGAGGATGGGGGCCACGGGCTATCCGGTCTCACAGGGGCTAGCGGATGAGATCTATCTTCATGTTGTGAAAGTAGCTGCGCTTCTGAGCCGGCTCCTCCGCGCAAGTGAAGGCGCGCTACACGACTGTGCGCCGAGCTATCTGGCTCTGCATCGATTTTATTTTCACGTGATTTCGCGGAGGCCTCACCTCCGGTAGCAATTGTCGGGTTGTGACTGCGAAAACGTGGAAGACGACCTGGGGTAATGATCCACACCTCTCTCTGGCCATCTGACCCCCTTGCCAGTGTTTGCCGCCGTGGATCTCGCGGTGGCATGCCATCTCCAATATGATAGACGTCCCACCGACTATCATCCGTCGACGCAGTGCTCGAAACATCTTCAATAGAGCCTGCATGACTTCGAGGGCCTTGCATATGGGTGATTTGCGGATATTTTCGGACGTCTACTAGATTGCAAAACGAAGCGGCGTTCAGAGTTCCAACAAAATGAGGGGTTGGAGAAGCTCTAGGTGATTCCTCTACACTACTTGAACTGTAGTGTTCCGAGGATATCTGTGATATAACATCGAGTATGTCATCGAACAATCCCTCGTAGTTTGCAGTTTGAGAGAACCCAGGTGGCGGACGATGCGAAGATGGCGGCAAGTATGCTTGTTCACGTCCGGGCGCGTTGGTCAGAGTTGTAGACGACCCGCTTTCGAAAGCATCGGAACGCCCAAACCGGATGGTGGGCGAAGAGCGCAGTGAGTCCGAAACCTGATCCTCGAAGATTGAACTTGTCCCACCAGGGGCTCTTCCCGAGTGGCTGACAGCGCGTCTTCGACGATAGACGGTATTGTATGCTGGATCATCTTCGACATCTGACCAACAGGGCAAAGCATTGAATTCTTCATCCGCCATAAAAGCCGGGTGAGGTGCATGTCGCGACTCGTCTTCGCGCGCCCTTTGCGATCGTCCGGCTGTTCTTTCTACCGGGCTTGCACGCTGACGTTCAATGTTCCGTCGATATCGCTCCAGCGCTGCACTAATGGTCTCATTATGTGTGAGGTCCCTGCGGAATCGTTGCTCAACTGGATTTCCATGGTGCCTCAGCGCATAACGTCGCCGCCTGCCATCATCTGAGTCAGCGGGATCATCCTACTGATCGATCGGTGAGACGCCTTCTGACTCTGACGGAGATGGTAACAATGGTAATAACCTGACCGGTGCATGCAAAGATGAATAGTACCCTGTTGTGTCTGGAGAAGCATGCGTAGAAGAAACGAAAGGCGATGTGTAAGAAGACGTATGTGGAGAGGACAGATTGTAAGATGTGTATGGCGATGAAGCTGTGTGCGGTGATGTATTGGGTGTCGACCCGGCATTCTGAGCCGGACTGAATGGAGAAGACGCGACATAAGAGGATCTATACGGCGGGCTAGAGAGATCAGAAACTTATCCAGGACAGATACATAGATTTTGTAAAGGGGAACGTACCTCGTATCAACTTCATCTTCATCGTATGCCTCTGCGTCTTCTTCTTCTGACCCACCTCCGCGCAGAGATCCCCATAGTGCTGATGGCGAGTGGTTTAAAAAGACCTGATTGAGACCCTGGCCACCTTGTTTGGTTTCCTGCGATCGGATCACGGACACAAGTACAAGTTCCGGTGCAGATCGTTGGGCGTCTTCGGTAGTGGTATCATTGTCGCCCCTATCATTCATCCCGTATTCAACCTGCCTGTCAACCGATGCGAGCCATACATGCGGCTCCTGGAATACTGAATCCATCTCGTCCGCCCTCCATTGATGCAATGACTCTACCTATGAGCCTACTTCGTCAGCCCAGCTGCGACCCTTTTCCAGTGGTGATGGCAAGCCAAACGAGTCTTGTTTTTGGATAGTTGGACGCTCTGGCTCGGATTCTTTAGTTTCGGCAGGCTTGTTCTTCGCTGGAGGAAGCTCTGGAAAGTCGGCGGCGGAAGGCGGAACGTTCTCGCGCTTGGCTTGCTCTGCTGGAAATCGTGATGCACCACCATCGTGATCGCCACGTCCACCCCGACCTCCCCTGCCACCACGACCTCTGCCTCGTCCCCTGCTAGAATGCACCATGGGCTCATGGTAATCATCTCCGTTGAGTGCGTTCTCGACTGGCCTCGACGGCGCGATGCCCCCGTGTGCGCCTCTGGTAGCACCCCTCCGCCTCTCGTCTCCAAGACCTGAGAATCCTTCCTCTTTCTCAAAGTCCCATTCCCGTCCCTGTTGTGCCTTGAGCTTGCGCTGTCGGTTCTTTTCGCGCTCGCCCATCATCTGCTGACGACTCTGACGCTCTGCCTTTTGCTTTTCAGCCAAGGCTTTCTTACGCTCCACATCCTGCTTCTGCATAACCGCTTCGCGCGCTTCAAAGTTGCCTTTGTCTGCTTCAGCGCGTGCATGGGCGCTCTGCCGGGCTTCGTTTTTGATGCGCATGTTGGCAAGTTTTGCGTTCAGTTCATCTTCGGTCAGACGCGTGCGTGCGGCGCCACCAGTCAAGGTCCTGTCACCTCGTACGGAGTGGGTGGCTTTCTCCTTGAGCTCAGTGGGAGCAGATGGAGGGGTAGATGTGTCGGCATTCTCTGCAGCGGCGTTGTCTATGGGGGTGGGCTTGGTCTTAGGCTCGGGCTCTTTAGGTGCTTCGGCAGCCTTCTTGTCGTTTTGTTCGAGTCGAATGTCCGTGTTGTGGCCACCACGACCTCTCCCACGGCCCTTTCCCCGACCTCTACCGCGACCTCCCCTCTCGCTATTCCTTGGCTCCCGTGGGGCCTGAGGCGTCAAATGCGACTGTGGTGCCTTTGGCGGCTGCACTTCTTCTGGTACAAATTCGGCAGCAGAAGCCTGAAGCTCTGTCGGGTTTGGCTCGACAACTGGCTCAGCAATGGGCGTGATGTCGTCGTCAAAGAAGAGATCGTCGGTGCTTGCAGTCTGAGCGAATGGGTCTATCGAGGGGTCGTCATAGGCGGGGTCATAGGACGTGTTGGTAGCCTAGTGTGGGTCAGCATTATTCTATACGAGACAAACATACGCGTTTAATAGGAACCAAAGTCGTCAGGGGTCACATATCAGACCACATACCTGTGCATAAGCAACCTGGGCTGGTACTATTGCTGGCTCTGGCGGGGCCACATCGGCGGCTGGCGTTGCTGCAGTCTCCGCCTCATCCGGCTGGGTTGCCCACTTTGACTTGAGCATAATGAGTAAGAACGAGTAGTGACACTAGGGTAAGTCTAGTGATAGCGAGTAGAAGACGTTCGGTATGTGAATGTTGTGTCGCGGACATGTGCCGTGGAGAAGGATGGTCGTCTAGGCCGAATTACTTGCAGGGACGGTCCAAGCTCCGCAACTCCCCCCGCACTTGCATAGTCCCTGCGTGACAGTTCCTTCATCCCACTCGGACGCTCTTAACAACACACAGTATCCTGATTCTCAGTTAGTCAGCTCACAAGACAATGCAGGTGCATTCGACACGAAAACACCTGCCGAACATCACTTCGTTAAGCCATTTGCATATCAATATTATGAATTTTATCTTGCGATTTTAGTACCCGTCTCTCATGTGAGCAGCTAAACCCGCAATGAACACCGCCGCTGAAAATGCCTAGTGTGATGAAAACAAGGCTGTGAAAGCCATGAAAGAAGTAGAACCAACCCAGTAACCAAAGCGCCCGCAGGGAATCACAAAATCAATTACAAGAAAAATAGCAGTCAAGGCGAGAATCCAAGCCAGAGCCATAGCCCATCCCCCACCGTGAGCGCGAATATCCATCCGCAGCCCATTTCTCCTCCAGATCGCGCTGCTACGCTTCGCTGTAATCCCAACCATCCGGGAAACTGAATAGCGGAAGGCTCCAGTCAGCGTTGTACACAGGCGCGGTGCGATGCCAGCGAATCTCAAGTCCGGAGGCGGCGGACGGAGACCAAGGGATAGGTGGAGTATATGACCGCATGTTCAGTTCCAGAGATGAAGATGCGCGGGAGTGGTTGCCGGTGGACGACAGAGTAGGAGGAGCAAAGTCGGCTTGTTCGTGTGCCGTCTGTGCGGTCTCGACGGTGAGGGTACGGGCCTTACCCGAGCTGTGCGTCTTAATCCTGCAGCTCACGATGGCTGGGTCGACAACATGTGGTGCGTGTGAGGGGATGGCTGGAGAGGTGATGGACTGCGCAGTCGCGCGCATCTCAGTCTCGAACGCCTCTACTGATTGGGAGCCAGAACGCACCTTCTTGCCGATGTGCGACGAGGCGAAGATGTTTCCGCCGTTGGTAGAGGCGGCGGAGAAGAGCTGGTCGATCGAGATAGGCTCCTGAGTTGCGTCTGGGGCAGGGGCAGGCGGACGACGATCTTATCAGGCTCATTCGTCTTCAGGCAGTCCGCGTTATCTGTCTTAGGGGCTTTGGACCCCAGGATCCTGCCGACCACCTTGTCGAGAGAGGGCAGCTCGCAGTCTCCAGTGCTGGTAGACATGTTGTTCACCGTCGGCTTGGTGAAGAGAGGGGCAAAATCGAAGCCATTGTCGTCAAAACACTTCATCTTCACGACGGGATCTTCAAACTCAACGTCGTCAAAGGATTCGTATTTGTCATTGGGGTGGTACTCGGCGTCGACAGAGACTGTGCGCCGGCACCGATTGAGCATCTGTCGCGGAGTCTCCATGTTTTCGTACAGTGCGGCTTCCAGCGTCTTGCGGTGCGCACAAATGTCGAAATTGTCTTGGGACATGATCTTGGTGTCAGTGTTGTCGTTAAGAGAAGACTCAGTCTTGACTCCAGTGGTGTGAGCGGCGACGGCCACAGGATGCATATCGTCTCCAGTAACGACAACGATGACAGAGCTTTGAGGAACAGATCCAATATCGCAACGCTGCTCCGTAACGACGTCCTGGATGGTAGACGCCTTCTTGTAAGCGGCATCGACCTCACCCGCAACCTTCTCCTGGACTGGCGCACCATCCTTGGCAATCATGGCAGCAGCGGGAGGGGAGGAATTCTGCTTGACCTTGGACTTGTTGCAGCGGCAGCGCGCCTTGAAAGTGTCCTCTCCTTCTGCGCCTTCTTGCGGTCCTTCAGACCCTTGTTCGTCTTCTCGGTGACGTCGCCAGCGACGTTCTTGGTAGCCGCCATATTTGTTGTGAGAATTGGAACTTTGGCTGATGGCGAGCTGTTAGTTATTTTGAATAAGGCCGCGTGTGCGGATTATGTATCGCATCCAGCTTACATATATCGAAAATGGTGGTCTTAGCGCGGAGTTGAACTACGGTTGAGAAGGTGTTGTCAAAAAATAACTCTACACAAAACCGACTCCATGAAAGTGTGATTGGTGAGATATAAAATGCAAGGAAGTGTTGGATGTAATTAGAATGGAGAGTTGCTGGCTGGTTGAAGCAGTCGACAAGCCGATGTGTGTATATGTGGGATGAAGCAAGGAGGTGCGTGGGTGAAGCAGGTATACACTGAGTGCGGGACTGCGATATAACGGCCCCAGACGCCCCGTGCGTACCGGAACGGAAGCCTGAGAGAGAAAAGCAATAATGTAATTACGGCGGTGGCTGGGTTGCCTGGGCGAGCACTGGGGGCGGGAGTGAAAGGACTATAGTAGTGATCAAACCTGTGTTGTTTGTTGACAACGTCAAGCAGATTGCATCACGGATCCACACCACCCGGAGGATTGTTAAGAGCTGATTCATACTCTTCACAGAAAAGAGACGTGGTAGAAAAGTCCCTACAGAATGCGTTTGTGAAGGCTTATCATCTCATCTCGTCTTTTGTAGCCATCCTCTTACGACACCTGATCTTCCGCAGTGTATTGTTAGAAGAGAATAATTTCCGATGTTGAAGATCAACGATCCAATGTTCTCTGGTCATCTGTCTGGCTATGTGGTAGACTTTTGTAACAGCAAGGAGAGACGCGATGTGACGTCTTCACCGCGGGAGTAAGCGTATATTCGACTGCGATTTTACAGAGATAGCCGCCTTCTGGTATGACATCGGAATCATCCAAAGCGTTATTAATCGGAAGGTCAAGGGACATCTGGCACACATAGAGTGCACCCTTATTCCCGGCTTGCTCGTCGAGCCCACAGCGTGGTAGAAGGTTGTGTCTTTGTGTGATGCGACGCCCGAATGTGACTTGGAGGTTCTAGTTCTCGCAGTCGCAGTTGGAGATCCTCCCTGAAATTTTTAGGCAGAGCCGGTAGATTCAACAAAACGTCTCCTTTTGCGAGAACAGGTCATGAGAGCGCAATAGAATCTTGCATGGGAAATTTGTGGGGGACTGGCGTGAATTCTAAAATATTCCAAAGGTCGTCAAATAGCATTCGCATTGATCTTATACAGATAATAAGAGATGTCCGGCGAAGAAGTGACGACGCATTGGTATTGCATGCGCATGAAGCGCAGAGTCTTTTGTTGCATCTCAAGTGCCATGTAGCCATCTTAGAGGAAGGGAGTAACAAGGGCCGGGATTCCCTCATGACGCTAAACCCTATGGCGTCACCAGCCGGCTTACTAACCCCACGCATCCTCCTCCGCAATCACTACATGCCCTTCAACCTCCTTAGTCAAACAACACCACCATGCCCATATTCCAAGCAAACGATGGCATAAGCATCCACTACGAAACCCGCGGGTCCATCGCAAATGCTCCCCTGATTCTGGTGAGCACCCCGCCACCTATACCACTCCATTGCATTGCCTGACCGTGCTCGTCAGTTGCACGGCTTCACTGGCTCAGGCGCCGTTTTCAACCGCAACATCTCTGCATTATCGCAGACCCATCATGTCATCGTCCCTGATCTGCGCGGCCATGGAGGTTCCGGTAAGCCCAGGGCAGGCTACCACGTCGCGCGCCTGGCTATGGATCTGAAGAATCTGGTAGATCATTTGAACCTCAAAGATGGCACTGTGAAAGCTATTGGAACGAGCTTGGGAGCAGCGATACTCTGGAGTTACAGTGAGCTCTTCACCACAAAGGCCTTTTCGCATATGATTTTCGTGGATCAAGCGCCTTTGCAGAATTACCTGGAGGATTGGGGCCCGGAGTTTGGAAACCGTGGCTGTAATTCACTCGAAGCGCTTCAAGCGATGCAGAGGACTTTGATAGAGAAGCCGGAGCAGGCGCATCTTGGGACTATTGGAGGATGTCTTGGGTACAGGTCACATCCGCAGGCAGGAGGTCCGACACCAGATTCGCAGACGTGGAAGGAAGATGAAGCATTCTTTTTGAACGAGGCGATGAAGGGTGATGGGTGGTGGTATGGGAAGCTCATGGCTGATCATACGGCGAACGATTGGAGACACCCGATTGTGCAAAGTTTTGGCCCGGAGAGTGGGAGCCAGACGAAAGTGTTGGTGGTTGCGAGTAGTCGAAGTGGATGCTTCCCTGCTGCTGGGCCACTCAAGGTGGTTGAGCTAGTCAATGGCGGGAAGGATCAGGGACATGCCAAGGGTGTGACTGTAGAGTGGGGAGGTCATTGGTGTTATTGGGAGAAGCCGGAACTGTTCAATGAGCTTGCACTTGGTTTTTTGTCATAAGTAGCTCATCTGCCAGATGTCACACGCGCGCCTTCGTAGCTGTAGAGATTATGCCGATCAGATGATGACAGTTAATGACAGTCAACATATGAAACACCAAAGATGTATCAAAACTTTGTCCATTGTGATATTATGCATAACGTATCCATGTTCAGCGGCCCTACCCGTCGTCTAGTATAGCGGGTGCTCCTTCATCCACTGACCAGCCTCCTTCGCCATCAGAACAGCCTCCTTCTCGAAGCCCAGAATGTTGCCTAATAGCAAAGTGTCATGCGGAACATGCTCCGTGATATCCAATTCGACCACATTGCCTGCGTCTTGCATCCTCTGTGTCCATTCAACAATATCATAGTATAGTGTCTCGCCAGCTCCCGTATTGACCCACAAAGGTACCTTGGTCTGGAAGGTATTGTTCTTGAACGAAATATACGGCTGGGCTAGGATTTTTTCGCCGCCCAAGCCAGCGTATGCGCTCGTACCCCACGACGTGAAGGGCGGGGAAAGATAATCGGTCTTATAGTTTCTGTTGTTGTGCACGTAGGAGCACGAGGTGTCTGCGGGGTTGATCCATGGGGACCAGAGGAGCGCGGCGGTAGGAGTGGGCAGGTTGATTTGGGCGCCGTATTCGGTTATGTAACGTAGCAGGGCCATGGTGAGGTTGCCGCCTGCTGAATCTCCAGACAGCACAATGTCTTTGGGTGAGATCTGAAGATCGTTGACAAGGTACAAGTACGATGTCAGGACGTCCTGCAGGGCCGCGGGAAACGGGTTCGAGGTTCGCGAAGCGGGCAAGGTGGAGAGTCGGTACTGCGGGCAGAAGATATGCGTAGCTGGTGTGTGTCTAAGAAGCATCTTGGCCATGTAACCAATTCCTGCCGTTCTTCCATCGCCATGAACGAACGCGCCCCCGTGTGTGTGCATGATGACCTTGATGTTGCTCTTGTCGCTACCGGCAGTTAATGGCGCTGGGTACCAGGTACCGCCAATCTCTACTGGCACAACATCCCTATTGCTCCTCAACGGCCCCTTGTACACCTCATCCTTCGCCGGTTTGATGACTACAAAACGTTCCTTCTCCTCCCCGGGTTCTAGGGGCAGTGATGTCCCGATTCGCAAAGTCGCGACGTGGTAGAGGCCTGAAAACAGGAGGCGCACGCTGACGGCCTGTCGGTAGGTCCAGGAAGGGTGTTGACGAGCGAAACTAAAGAGAAACGCGAAGAGGAAGAATGGAAGACGCGCGAGCTCGAAACTAAGAGCACCGAGCGCGTATATGCCCTTCATGGGCTGTTGCGTGAGGTCTACCATCGCGTGGCGCTTTGGCTGAGGACGCTTTGGGCAATGCGATGGAAGATTTTCGGAATGGGGGAATGAGCTCCACACCGGGGCTGGTGGGGTTATAGCATGGTGGCAGTAGCTTTGCGCTTGGTCGTGACTATCGAGAGGGGCTGCCGTCTGGAGACTGACCTGCACCTTATGGGCCGAGGTCCTTGGCACGAACGCGATTTCGACCTCTCAACTTCAGCACAGCTTCTCCGTTCTCTCGACACCTACGACCGTAGGGATTGGACAATCAATCACATGCGCATAATCGCGTTCCGGCTCGATTCTGAAGGCGCGCATTCGGTCGCCAAGTACTCCGATAAGCGCCGAATGCTAAACTTTACAGGTCGATTGCCTTGCCCTGCAGCACGATCACGTGATGGCGTTGCTTAGAAGTAATCGTCTTGCATCGTGCAGGGACGGCTGTCTACGTCATACATCGTCAACATTCAAATTGTGGTAATCTGGGCTCGAAAGTGCACTACCTGTCAGATCTAGCATCCAATTTCAAGAACATTCTGACTTCTCTATCAACAATTGCATTTATCTTCACATTCTTACCCCATGAGAATGACGACCGCGATGAAAACAGCTCTACTGGTCATAGACATGCAAAACTTCTTCCTACCCATGACCATCACCGCGCTCCCCAACATCATCAAAATTTCCAACTATTTCAGCAAAAAAGGCTGGCCCCAATACTTCACACAGCACGGTCATCCACCATCTGACTTCCAAGAACCCATAACCAACCAGCTTGTTCGAAAATGGGGTGTAAATGGCTCATTGCACGTCAAAGCCCCAGATTGGGAGCTGATCCCAGACGTTCAGAATCTGATGAAAGGAGGTGGCAAAGGTGTCAAAGAGCTGATCCCGAAGAATACGTATGATGCCTCCCAGGGCACGGGCTTGGAAGATAAGTTGAGGCAGGGGGGCGTGGAGAGAGTGGTCATTGTAGGGTTATGACGGATTGCTGCTGCGATACTACGGGTAGAAGTGCGTTTTGTAAGGGGTTTGAGACGTGGATGGTAACGGATGCGACAGGGAGTGTGGACAAGAGGCAGCATGAAGCTGGGTTGAAGTGTTGGGGGTTTGGGTTTGGGGATGTTGTCGGAACGGAAGAGTTGCTGAAGAGGTTGTCTTGATTCTGCTGGACCGTTCTTTACAACAAAGAGAACCTATCTGGGTGTAGCGGAACAAACCACGTAATGGAAGGTATATGATTCCTGCATTCCAGAGAGCGTACTCTCGTCCCTTAACATTTCCCATCCTCGTTCTCACAATGGCAGATCTAATTCTGGTAGATACGGTACGTTGCCAAATTTTTATCGAAAGAATCCAGAAGAAATGGAGCCTCAGCGTTGTCGAAGAAGCCATCCCTTCCTCGCTTCATTCCATTGACTCGGGACTTACATACGATCAGTAGACCGTAGACACATTAGAGAAACTGGCCGATTCCGCTAACTGCTATTTGGGTGAGGATGGACTCGAGAAAGTTCGGAGGGTGCTAAGAGATAGCCAAGATGCGAAGTTGGCAAGGGAAGCAGAAGGAATAGTTGTGATCGAGGCCGATCTGGAAAACGCAGGAAAGGAGCTCAAAAAGCAGGGTAAAGAGAAAACAGTGGACAAGAGTGATGATGTTAGTGTTGGTGTTGATGGGCAGGGGAAGGGCGAAAAATGAGGATCAGAACAAGCCACGAGGGTGGCATAGGGATGCCGCTAGTGCCATTGCATAGCTACTACACCCTAGAAGTCAGGCTTGAGAAATTGAAGATCAGAATAGAGAGTAGCTGGGACGTAGACAAGAGCCGAGATCAAGGGGAAGGCCAGAAGGACGGAGAAGGATAAAGGAAAACCGGCAGCGAAACGGAAGCGCTGTAATACGATGTTCATTCTAATCTGCGGCCCATAGAGGATCAAGTGTGTATCGAATTGAATTAAAGCCGTCGTAAATTACTCTCAACGATACGATGATTCTATGAGCGTGCTAATGTTTGCTTAGGGAACCTGAACGAACCAGCTCAGTAAACCACCGTCAACCAGCACAGTTTCGTTAGTAACGAATGAGAGGAAGTAGCTAGTGATGAAATTCAGGAATAATAGAAGTTGCATTCGAGGGAAGGTGGCCGGGTAAGAAACAAAGAGTACGCCCAGAATCCACGAAAAAGCTCAGAAGCGAAAAGCTCAACATCTGACTACTGCGGAGAAAGTTCTCAACACCTTCGTATACCCCAGGGTTCCACTTCGACAAACATATCTGCCAGGTGAAGCATCCTAGTATGCTTTGTTTCTTATAACTCTCGTCAACCCCCTTTTCTCAGTGTCATCTCCATCTTCAAACACAAGCTCCAGTTTCTCTCTCTTCTCTCCCGTCTCATCATCGTTGACAATGCTGACTCTGATTCCAACGCCTCTGCGGAAAGTTTCCATCGAGTCCAAGCCCACTGAAACGTTTCCGAGGCCCTTGGGCTCTTTGGATTGGAGAGCTAGCATGATGAGCTCGGTGGCGAAGTCCCAGGCTATCGAAGTTTGGCCTAGATCTATCGTCCTTCCAGATTTTGCTGCTGTCAGGGAAATCGGTCTCTACTCGCCCAAAGGGCGATATTTTGAACCATGTCTTTGCCCTGCGCCAGAAAGACGTCACAGTACATATAGCGGATGACCGATTAGTTATATCCACTGTCCGATCGTAGGAAGCGAAGACACCGATTAATGAGGCCGGGTTGTCATGAGACTGATACCATAGTAGGGGCAAAAATCGTCTCTCCTCGGCGAGAGTTTCGTTTAGCTGGCCCATGCGCTCACGCATACCAGCAGCTGTATCAAGGAACCGACTTTTTCCATTATGTGGGTAGTAATAGAATTCTTGATTGTTGACAACTCTAATTCTCGTGCAGGTGGTTCGGGCTACAGGCTGCAAAGCGGCAGTGTTGGCAACAATCAAATCAGAAGTTCGAGATTGATTTGATTGCAATTTTTTAGAGTCGTGATTGATTTAATTGATTGAGTGGGCCAAAAAAAGCGTGATTGATTGATTGATCGGATTGCAATTGTAGGCGTACGTAAGCGTAGGGCTGCTGGGTTTGGTGAGGCAGCGATCTCACGACAGTTCCTTAGTGTTGAGTATAGCCCT
The DNA here is from genome assembly GCA_029100535.1 of Stemphylium beticola. Lineage (NCBI taxonomy): Eukaryota > Fungi > Ascomycota > Dothideomycetes > Pleosporales > Pleosporaceae > Stemphylium > Stemphylium beticola. Next base: position 594 of record JARBXR010000130.1, on the reverse strand, counting down.
CTAGCTCTAAAAAACCGGCAAAAAAGAAACAATGTCCGCAAGGATCTAACTAGACTCGAAGGAACCCCAGATTATATCACGTCCTACTCTATATAGCGAGAAACCCTACGTGCTAAGAACAACTAATAAGATCGCAGAGATCACAGGTCTTTATACGCAAAATCTCCTTTAACTAAGTATAATAAACAAGTTATATTTTTTTATGTAGTAGGAAGTATATTTCTTAATGTAGTAGGAAGTTTATTATACTGTTAATACTAATACAGCGTTTTTAGAAGTATAGAATTAGTCTTATTTCTTAGTACACTAGATTTCTTATTATGTAGGGCGGGATGTTATATAAGCTAAGGTTCCTTTAAGTCTAGTTATGTCCTTATAGACGTTATTTCTTTTTTGCTAGTTTTTTAGAGCTAGAGGGCTATACTTGATACTAAGTAACTATCGTGAGATCGCTGCCTCACTTAGCCTAGCAGCCTCACGCTTACATACGCCTATAATTGCTGTAAGGGGCAGTCAAAGGCAATAGTATTTGCTTCACACTGCAAGAGAATAGTGGAGGATGGCTCTGTATTGCTACACTAGGTAGGGTAGTAG
>JARBXR010000012.1:415933-459151 GCA_029100535.1 Stemphylium beticola | reverse complement strand
GGGGGGGTCCTGTATCCGTCTGTTACTCCATCCCTTCCCTTTGTCTTTGTGGCTCTTTGTTTGAGTATGCGGGGGATTTCGCTCCGGGTACAGTATACCTAGGTGTGAGTTTTTTGCGCTTTTTGCTGTGTGGCTGTTTCTCATGTCAGATATTCGCATTTGGCGTACTGCAATAGTCCCACCAGAGCTCTTTCTACAAGTGGTGTAGTGAGTAGGTAGGTACTTTCATCTCTACTCATGTTGCACGCACCAGTGCATTCTACGATCCAGCACTACAACAGGAACGTGGACACCAGCTTCCATGGCTCCATCCTCTCAGTATCATATCACACGATTCGCGCAATGGGAAGATTCAAGAATACGGAGTGGCTGACCAAGACCATCCTGCTGCTTGAAAGCCTCGACACAACTCGCCCGCATATCTCCACCCCGGTACCACGGCTCTTTTGTAATCTCCATGGTGGATACGAGACTTGGGTTTCAGAATTATTGCGTCAATGACAAGACGAGGACGTTTTTTTCTTTGGCATGACGCGGTGTGTATCAGATTCCGCGGCCGCGTGGGATGAGCGTCTTTGTCTGGGTTGTCGCACTGGACAAAGGAAGTGGGATAGTTGTGTGTATGAATGGCGAGGTTGGGTTTCTCTTGAGTAGGTAGATATAGAAGGTGAACTTCTGTGATATATTATACCTTTTCTACACTCGTTTCCTCTCTGGCAGGCCTGCAGTCTGAGGGTTTATCAAGTTTGTTTTCTCGAGCGGCGACAAGATGAGGGTGTTTATCTTCGTATGCGTGTTCGTTTGGAAGGCTGTGAGCGCTGTGAACCCGCTGGAATATAATGTTTCGTTCTATGAGAGCTTGTTTCGCCTTCCTACTGAGGCTTTGCCTGCACCAAGTCCTCCGGCTCCGCCAGCCTCCCCAACAATCAATATACCCTTCTATGAAAGCCTCTTCCACCCGACACCAACCCCCCACACCTCACCGTCATGCCCCCCTCGCTCAATCCCAACATCTACGCTCGCGGTCCCAGACGACTCAGCCAACCCAGCATCCGCATCTGCAACTCCCATCTCCACCTCAACTTCCCACTCATGGAGCTGGCCATCCAACGAGAGTGTACCCCCCATCCCATCCTCGCTTTCTCCTTCTTCGACAACGGCGAGCCCGGCGGTGGAGACTGAGACTAAGAATAAGACTGAGATTTCGTTAAGTGCCGTTTCCCCGTATACAAGCACAACGACAGCCATGCAATCCAATTCTACATCGATGGGATCAAGTGCATCGCTATCATCAACAGCCATCATCGTAGTCCCCATTACACCGATTATCACAGCATCTATGACGTCAAGTCAGTCAAGTACAGGCAAGGCTACGTCTACATCGTCTTTCAAATCCCCATCTACGCATAAATCCAGCTCGTCGTTCAAACCAACAGTCTACACAAGTGTTAGAAATCCAGACGCACGTTGTCCATATCCTTACCCGGATATTTACTGTGGTGAGACGAAGACTACACTTGTGACTGTGAAGAAGAGGGGTGTTGCTACGAGGGTGGTTGGATGGGTTTAGTGGTGGTGGGGGAGAAATACGAAGACGAAGAAGAATGGTGTTGGGATTGGGAACGGGGGCTGTTTTTATGCCGGTTGTTGCGGCAGCGGTGGATAGCGGACTTTCTTTTCTTGTCCTTTTTCCATTCTTGTTGCGAAAATATTATCTTCACGTCTCTCTTTCAAATTCATTCCATCTTACCAGAACCGTTGATTCGAGTAAGAAACTATAACATAACATATCATACACTAAGCACTCCACCAATCAAACAACACCACAAGCCATCTATCTCGTCGCCACTTCCTCTGGTACCTTCCGCCCAGCACACTCCTCCAGTAGCCTGTCCTGGACATTCTTCGCGGCGTGAGCATAGGCGACAATATCGACATCTGTCTTTTTGCCGTCGGCACCTCCATCAAACACCTCATAACTGAACCATCCACGGAAGCCAGTCTTGAGCACCGCCCTCGCAACGTCGACAACAGGGAGATAACCACCATTGTAAGGAAGAGGTCTAAAGTCGTGACTCCAGCGACCGCGGGGCAGCAAGCCTGCTTCATCGCGCTCGGCATGGAAAGGCTGGGGAACCTTGTATGCGTCGCTGATTTGCAGGAGATAGATTTTGTCCTTGGGGATACTAGTGCTGAGATCCTCGAGGCTCTTCTGGAACCGCTTTTCCAATTCATGCTTGGATACGTCTTCTAGCAAGCCGGAAGCCGTCCTGGGATCTCCCCACTCTCCACCTGCTGTCTGGAATGTGTCGAGGCAGAGACCAATGTTGGGCCGGTCGACCTGTTGGACGATACTCCACACGTCTTTCCAGTCTGGAGCGTGCGTCGACCAGCACCAGTTCTCGTAGGCTAGTCGGAAGCCGTGCTCTTTGAGCATGTCGCATAGCACTTGTAGATCTGATACTATCTTGCTCCGGTCTAGCTTGTCAAGTGGCGAGTCAGTCGATCCGACCTGTAGCATGTCCGTTCCACACGCCTGCATGATGCGGATCCAGCCCCGCGTGCGGTCCATGGCGTCTTTGCGGCCATCGGACCCTTCTGGCCAGCCTTCGTAGTTTGAAAAAGGCTGCAGCATCATGATGCCCAGGTTTCTCTTGTCGCATTCTTTCTTGATCTCGGCTGCCACTTTGCAGAGATCGTCGTAGTTGGATGGCTGCACTTCATGGCCGAGCAACGTCTGGCCGTACGAAAGTATGTCGGGAAATGAGAGCTCGATGGCGGAGAAGCCTGCACTTGAAATGGCTTGCAGACGGTCAAGGAGAGGTGGAGGATTCGAGGGGCTGCCGAGCGAGCATGTCGCGTAGCTGATTGGGATGGATGCGAGCGAAGAGTAGTCGAGGCCGCTCATTATGATTAGATTTGGAGATTTGGAAGTAGGTGTGTGATGGGAGATGATTAGTGGGTAGGTTATTATGGGAGGTTTTGAGGTTTAAGAATTGCATGTTGGTGCGACACGGCTCTTTCGGTAGGTGATTGTTGTGACGTAGAGCTGGTGGAGTAGCGATGACGGCACAGCTGTCGAGACCTAGTCAAGTCATCGACAGCTCGAGCTGTACCATCAGCATGATTTGACATGTCTGTAGATAGATCTGGGATATTTTATACGCGCTTCATGTCGCAGACCGAGCGAAGAAATAAATGATATACCACGCTCCAATGTAGAGGCGTTCGGTGGTGTTCGAGGTGAACCCCGAGGTCGGCATATTTTGGAATCACCTTCTATAACGCATTCGTGGCTATGCGCAGGTCGGAAAGCGACATCAGGTAGGAATGCATTGCGGTGTAAGCATACATTTGTATTTCGCCGAGTAGCCTTGGAAGCCGTAAGGTAGACTCACAGGCGCAAGGGTGGCCAGACCAGGCTGACGATTGAGGCTCGTCCCCGCCGCCACAACAATAAAATCCGCTCGAGCATGCAATGGATTGACCAATGAGAGAAGGTCCGACTCCGCCGTAATACCAAAACATCCGACTCATAAAGAGGCCTTGTCGTCAGCGCAAAAAAAGGCCGTCCAAATCACAGTCACAGTCACTACTTTGCTCATAGACACTGATTCCTAGTTTTTGCACCTGCAACAGTTTCGGCACCATGTCTGTAAGTACATTGATTGCATCACGCTTGCCTGTCTGCCCTCTCTGACATGCTCGCTCGCTCGCTCGCTGTAGTTCCACATCGAGAACCCAGCCGTCGGCGACCCGCACAACTCAGAAGACTGGCGCATTCGCGGCTACAACCCCCTCACCCCGCCCGACCTTCTGCAGAGTGAGATCCCGCAGACAGCAAAGTCGCGCGACACGGTGCTCAAGGCGCGCGACGAAGCCGTCGAGATTGTCCAGGGCAAAGATGAGAAGAAGAGGTTGCTCGTCGTCATCGGCCCGTGCTCCATCCACGACCCCATCGCCGCCCTCGAATACTGCGACCGCCTACTGGAGCTCAAGGCAATGTACCAGGATAATCTGCTCATCGTCATGCGCTCCTACTTGGAGAAGCCGCGCACGACTGTTGGATGGAAGGGCCTGATCAATGACCCGGACATTGACAACAGCTTCAAGATCAACAAGGGCCTGCGCATCTCGAGGCAGCTCTTCGCCGATCTGACGGAAAGGGGCATGCCTCTGGCGAGCGAGATGCTGGATACCATTTCCCCCCAGTTCCTGGCCGATATGTTCAGTGTAGGCGCAATTGGCGCCAGGACCACCGAGTCGCAACTCCACCGCGAGCTTGCTTCGGGCCTGTCCTTCCCTGTGGGTTTCAAGAACGGCACAGACGGTACGTTGGATGTAGCCATCGACGCCATCGGCTCCGCCAAGCACCCCCACCACTTCCTCTCCGTCACCAAGCCCGGTGTTGTCGCCATTGTCGGCACCATGGGCAACGACGACTGCTTCATTATCCTGCGTGGCGGCAAAAAGGGCACAAATTACGATGCCCAGAGCGTAAAAGAGGCGCGTGAGAAGCTCGAGTCAAAGGGCATGAACTCGCGCTTGATGATCGACTGCAGCCATGGCAACTCGGAGAAGAACCACATGAACCAGCCCAAGGTCGCTCACGCCGTTGCTCAGCAGATTGAAAAGGGTGAGACTGCCATCATGGGTGTCATGATTGAGAGCAACATCAAAGCTGGCGCCCAAAAGGTCCCCAAGGAAGGCAAGGCTGGTCTTGAATACGGCGTGTCCATTACTGATGCATGCATCGACTGGGACACTACCAAGGCCGTGCTCAAGGAGCTTAATGATGCCGTCGCGAAGCGCAGGACACTTCTCAGCGAGAACGGCACAAACTAAAAAAAAGAAAAGAAAAGTCTTTCTCGCAACGGTAATCAGGCTGGCAGGCGCGGCGTAAGGACGGGCATGGCGTTTCTAAATCATTTCAGACCATGTGTATGGTGGTCAAGGTGTAGGAATACCATTACAAAGAATACAAGTCAAGGGCCATAAGTAAAAGGCCACACTACTCATTACAACTCTTCAATCTCGGGCGCAGCGTCGTCTTCCCCTGCACTGTGTCCGGGATATTTATCATACCAGTCGCGGGGATCGCCGCCGGGCATACACAGACCCAGTCGCCAAAAGTAGTCACGGTGGGCGAAGAAGAGCTGCCAGAACTTGAAGCGCGTTGGCACACCCCAAGCAGGCTTTTCCTCGTCGCTCCCAGCGATACAGTGTTTGTCTTCATCGCCGTCACAGTAGTGAATGTCTGCAATGGAGAAGGGTAGGCTGGACTCGGATATGAATATCTCCTCGCTGTGCATGCTGAAGCCCCATTCAGAGAGCGGCAGCAAAGGCACAGGGTCGCCGATGTGGGTGACGCGGTGGATTTTGTTGAGACCGTGGTCGGCTGTAACGCCAAAGCGGTCATCGACGTAGGTATTGAACTCCTTGTTCCCAAGTCTTGGTTCCCCAAAGGTGGTCACATGAGGATCCCAACCACGCGCCTTGAAATCTAGCCCAGCTAGCGTAGCGACAGCGCCGCCCAGCGAATGCCCTACCAATACCAGTTTGTAGTCTGGGTGTTTCTCCAAAGCCTCGGCGACGTACGGTAGGACAACCTTGCGTGTGTGGAGCCAGGACGAGTAGAAGCCCGTGTGAACGGTGCAGTTCTCGCACTTGGGCGGCTCTGCTGGAGGCGGGTCGTCGTCTTCGAGACCGACGCGCGGAGCGATAAACTCAGAGGTATCGTCGTCGTCGTCGCCCGGGTATGGGACATACTCTTGTGGTATAGTCGACAGGTCGGCGATGGTGTTTGCGACCGAGTAGGTGCCCCGGAAAGCGAGTATGAGGCGAGGGTTGGTAGGAGAGTGCGAAAGAGCGATGTAGCCGCAGGAGTCGGACAGAAAAGGGCCAGTATTCCATGCCTACTATATCAGCACCTCATGCGACGCATCCATGAATGTCTGCGTGCGCCAACTCACTGTGACGAGCTCAAACGTCTCAAAGTCGCGGTCCGCACAGCGGCTTGCGCACTTGAAGGGCTTTCTAATCCCTAGCCCGGCAGTGCCTACGCAGTAGGATATGTCGACTATGCGCGCAAGTTCCTCGAGTTCCCAAAACAACTTCTGGGTGATGGTGGTGGCATTCCCGCTGGCAGTTCCGCGGAGCAGCGGTTGTTGGGTCACATCGCCGTGGCCAGCAGCGACAAAGGATGCAACAAGCACAAGATAAGACAGGATCAGGCCGCGTAAGGAGCCCATCACTATGATCCTTTACATGTCCCGTATGCAGGGCCGTGTTAGAGGTGTGGGCTTGGTGGTGAGGTCAGAGGACGGATGCGGGTCTAATTAGGTCAATCCAGGACAATCAGGTGTTTGTAGCGTCAGCGCCGAGGCCCCCAAGAGCACGCCAAGGCTAGGGCCCGGGAATCGCGTCGCATTACATCATAGGCGTCGCTCCATGAGAGCCCTCTGCTCGTCCATAATTGCTGGCGACGGGCTGCATGCTGATGACACGATACCACTACTCCCCTTGTACCAAGCCAGCCCACCCATACAAGACACCGCCCCTCCCGTTGGCATCCGGACAAGACACGACACGACCGACTCTTCTTTTTGTTGCCGACGCTTCCGCCCTTTTCTCCTGGGCACACCGTCGCACCCTCACTCCCGCGCAATGGCTACCGAACAGACATCGACGGAGCCCTTGAGGCAGACGACGCCTCCTACTGATGCATCGCGACCTACTACCGCAGGCCAGGCAGATACACTGCCAGTGCCGGGCGTCCAAGTCGACGGCGTGAGCGACGATGAGCGACAACCGCGCAGCGCCATGCCCGCCAACAACGCATCAAGCCTCAACCCAAGCGCACAGCCAAGTCGAGCCGCATCGCCAAACCCCCAGGCCCTCTTTCCCCATACCCAAATCACATACGATGACCCCGACTTCAGCCGCCCGCCGCCGCTCAACTACACGCTCCGCACGCGAAAGAAGGCCATCTTCTGGTTCTGGACGCTAATTATTCTCGACTGCGTCTTCATGCCCATCGGCCTCTACTTTGGCATGTGGTACGGCCTCACGCGCGACCAGCTATCAGCCAACGCAGTCTTTAGTATCAGCACCGCCCTGCTCGGAACCGTGTCGATTGTCGAGTACTTTATCCGCTTTCACAGGCTGTGGAAGCAGGGCTCTAGCTGTAGGGTCATTGGAGCAGAAAGATGGTACCTCGACTGGTTCCACTGGAATTTGTCGGTTGGCTGGTTTTTTGTCATGATTGAGCTCATCGCGTAAGTCTTTACCGTCTTCGTCTGTGGGAATTGTGGAAACTAAATAACGTCACAGCGGCACATGTCCCCACGACCCACCTATTCGTGTTCTTGCCATGCCTGCACCCACCATGATGTTTGCCATTGGCTGCGAACTTCTCCTTGTAGACATTTTGCGCATCATGAAGGTTCCCGCCCCCTGCCGCATCTCTTCGCTACCTCAGGGTGCGCCTCTTCGTCCCGGTATCTATGCCTACATTGAGGACATTTGCGCCGTCGACGGATCCGGTGGTACCGAGTTCCGTCAGCGATTGAACCTTCGATACCAGGCTAGCAAGGCTTTCCGTGAGATGCTACACCGCCTGACCCTCTTCTGGGCCATTGGCGCCATCATCACCGCCGTAGTCTGCACAGCCATCATCTTTACTATTCAGAGAGACGCTGCTTACGTTGTATGTATACGATCTTTTCAACCCCCTTCTACCTCTCTAATTCAACGCAGGTCGGCTGGGTCCTCCCCTTCCTCTGGGCCGGTGTCTGGGCAGCCATTACCATCCCCTGGGTCCAACGCGAACTCAGGCGTGAAGAAAAAGAATGGACTACCGCAAACTTCAAGGCTTAGATGGATGTTTCCTTTGCGCCATCTTTTTCCTTTGTGTATTAATAAGACGTTTGTAAGACTATATACATGAGATGGACAGACGAGAGAGAGAAAGACAGACGAGAGAAAAAACAGACTGGCTTTTGTTTGGGTGGGGGAAACATGAGCGATGGCGTTTATGCAGGACCACATTTCTTGTTTGATACCGATCGAGATACCACTTTCCTTTTTTTTCCGCAAGGCGCTGAATTTCCATCAACAAAACATATATATGAACGTACATTATTATCATTCACCACATCACTCTCCTAAACCTAACCTCGAACCCCCCAAAACGAACGCGTCATCTCCACCCCCCTCCCAAAAAAACCAACCCTTGACATCACAACAATCAAACCAACCAATCCCATACCCACGTATCCCCCAACCCCCCTTGTATGCACAAACGACCAACGACAACACTGTAGATCCCTCGTACAACGAAACCCACATGCAGTGGATTGCAATGCGGGCCCACCAAATAACGGACGGCGACCGCCGACTTGGGTTAAGCTTAGGCCTAAGCTTTTTCGCCCAATGACATCGTCCAAGCCCTTTTAATCCGCGAAACTGCGAATGGAGAGAGCGAGGGCGGGGGAGGAATCTTTGGTTTCGCGGCGCAGACGCTAGGTCTCGCGCTGCAGTGCATGGTAGTAAAGTTTTTAGGTTGTTCTATGCTTGCTGGAGTTTGAGTTTGAGAGAGAAGGGCCAACGGTGACGATGGCACAAGTTAAAAAAACGCCGGTTGAGAACTAATGTTTCACGTGCGTTGTGTGGACTTTTTGAGTTTGAGCGCAAATGTTCATAGGTGAGTGTATGATACTGGCGTCGATGCTTTTTTTTACCGGAGATCTTGGGTATCTATCTACTAAACGAAACGGTTTCACTTCAATTCAATTCCATTCCATTCATCCACTCAACTCACTCATTCTTCCATCTTGACCTCGCCATTATCCTCCTCCTGCTTGACCGACTTATCGCGCCGAACACCCAACCTGACAACCTCAACATCCCAGCTCTCCATATCCACAAGCACAATCTTGCCCGAAGTGCGGAATTTAGGCACGCTAATGAGAAGCACTTTCTGGCCTGCAGGGCCCTCAATTATCTTCTTCTCAAACTTCTTTTGACATCCTGCAATGTACATGTGTGGGCACTCTGTTAGCATCAATGGGTCATTGTCTTGGAAGGGATAGCACCATAATGTGTCTGGGGCTGTGGGTGCAACGCAGCGCCATCGTAGCATCATCTCCATGGCATCTATTGATCTGAGGCGCGTGACGTATTTGAGCAGGTCCTTGACTGTTTGTCCGCCCGTTCCCAGGACACGGTACCCGTCAATGTCACCGGTCCAGGGGTTTGTGACGGCATCGAAACCGTTGAGGGTTTGGTTGCTCGCTATCGGTGGCTCGGCGTAAAGCCTGGTTTTTGGAAAGAGGGCGGGGTGGAGGGGTTGCTGGGGTAGTGCGACGTTGGAGGGATCGCAGGTGCCTGGGAGCATGGTGATGGGTAGGCTGGGAAGGATTTCGCAAAGAAACTCGTCGAGACGTGTGGTTGGTGCTGCGTTGTACGAAGAGGCGTCGTACCCATAGTGCCTGGCTGCGCTTTTCTTTGCGGCAAAGTCTTCTCGTGATAGAATTGGTGATCCGCGTGCAAGAGAGCTCCCCGCTATCATGAGACGGGTTATTTTGGACGCATCGTCCTGCGTTGATGCATCGGCTGCTTCTCCTGTCAAGTATTCTACCAGCAGATCCAACGACACCTCATCGTCGTCTGCACCGGTAAGCTCCAATCCTGAGACGATGGCTAGCTTTCCAGCAGACTCGCGTTTTGGCGCCTTTGTCTTCTGCTTCGAGAGCTCTATGTCGTCACGTTCCCACCGTGGTGGTTGTCTCGGTAGATCGGCGCATTGTGTTGCGATGACCATGAATGTGCCGTCCGCCTCTTCAGTCCCCAGTGCGGCCAATATACACCCAGTGACAAAGTGCTGGCGGAGAGGCTCGCCTGTGACGCGAAGGCGTCCCGATTCGTCCTCGAGCATCATCTCATCCTTGCCGGAGGAAGAAACGTAGGTATCGCGGTGGGGAGGGTCGGCTATCCAGTGCTGTATATTGTCAGAAGATTATCTAGGCATATCAGATGGCGGACTGTACATCTTTCTCAATGTCGTTCAAGACATTCGGCTTCTCTGCCATTTCCATGTAGACGGTTCCTACCACCCAACAAAGCTCGCCTTGCCGTACATCCAGCACACGCTCGACAAAGCTGGCTTTTTGTCCGCCCAGCTTATTCCCAGTCAGCAACGCAATATACCAGCCGGTCGTGTAGCATACCTCAAAGTCGCTCCAAGCTTCCTGGGCTTTCTGCTTCACCGTCTTCTTTAATTGCGTCAGCCGTAGAAAGTACATGTCGGCGAATTGTTGCGAGTATTGTCTTTCGGTACCCGGTGGTAATACGAAATGGTGCATCGGGTTGTATGAAGAGGCATTTCGAGAAGGTGCAGGCGGCGCATCCTCGCTATTGCTGTTAGCCATTGTAATTTTGGTGATGTATATGGATCATACAAAGGTTCGCCTTTGAGTAGATTGTTTTGTGAGCCGGCCATTGGTATTGTGGTAGCGATACGGGAAAAGTCACGAGCATGTGAAGCTTGAAAGTTGCAAACTGCGGGAGTCGCGTCGCGCGTCATTGCGCGCCAACCGAAACAGGAAGTCTAAGAGCCCCACCCTACACCAAGCGCATTCTCTCACAACAGCCAAGTTGACATGGCAGCTCTATGTACACCACAAGGCTCAGTCTCTCTGAGGTTACACGTTCCAGCAATGTTTTGAATAGGTTTATACTTTGTTTGATTTAATGATTCCTCCAGCCATGTAGGCTGTCTTTTATCTCCAGTTGCTGTTCTGCCAGGCTCTGAAGCCACTGCCATATTTCAGGTCTAGTCTGCAGCCATGATAGTATCTAGTTTATACATTGATCTTTCTCTCTATATGCAGAGGCTGTGGTGCGCCTTCAATGCTGATTATTCCCACCCAGGATATATTCGTTGCCCTGGTAACGCCGTCCCATTATGATGCGCCAAAGTTGAAATCCAAATCAATTGAAGATGGTTGACGGAAAAGTCGTATTCGAGTGAGGCAAAGCTGTGTACTAATTTGCCCTTACAGCATCTTTGTAAATGTTAGCAAGATTGTTCCAATTGAGTCTACATGTTACAGGAACTTACCAGAGCAACACCACCAGCAATGACGAGACCGAGAGCAGAGCCGGCCACGTGCGAGGCACCTCCAGTGAAAGGGAGGGTTGATGAAGTGGGCATGGCTCCAGTGGGAGAGGCAGCACCAGTACCAGAAGGGTAAGGGGCGGCGCTCGAGGTACCGTTGGTGGGAACGTATGAGGCAGTGGTGGTGGCGGCGAGCGCAGTAACGATGGAGATGATGGAGAACTGCATATTGTGTTTGGGTTGTGTGGTGTCTGTCGAAAGGCGGGTTGCGTAAGGTAAGAGTTGAGGGTTGTATAGGAAGACTGTTGTGAACTTTTTGATTTGTTTGTTGGATGAAACCTTAAACTGGGTGTACGATAGCAGCTCTTATATCCCGTATGCTTCTGTCCAAAATTACTCACATCCGCCGCAAGCACCTCCTAGCCATCTCGAAGTCGGTACCCACAAGCGTACGTACAACGGCCGCGAAAAAGCCCACATCCCAGCCTTCACCCCGTCCAGCCCTACAATGCCCCTGACCCACCGAAACCGACGAATGTCCAGTCGGCAATCTGTCACACGAGACCAGTTGCAGGGTTGCCCAGCCCATGTAATTGGTGTAGCTCTGAGTGGGCTGGTGGTAGCGCAGGTCGGCTGGTCCGGCGTGGGATGAAAAAAAAACGCGGCTGGTTGCTATTCCTGGCCTCCCCAGCCACAATCGTCCCGACTGCGGCTCTGCCTCCCTCGCCTCCTCGCTCATCGCGAATCCCGTTCGGGGATGCTAAGCGTTAGTCAGTAGCATATCTATACTTTTTCTTTTCTTTCAATCGCTCGCGAGCGGATCCTGTTTAGTATCGCCAAGAGGTTGAGAGCGATCGCATTGTGGCTGGTGTTGCGTGGCTATTTCCGCGGTGAAGGCCAGGCCGCCAGGTCCGCTTCACGAGGCCGACACACAAAGTCAACAAAGACGGTGCGTTTCATCAAATGCCGCTCCTAGTACTGCTTACGCAGACCTATGATCTCATTTCAATCGCGTGGCCTGCCATGTAACCAAATCCGCTATTCATATCCGCTCCCTGTCATGCTGGTTGCGGCTACTGCCGAGATGCAATATCCGCACCACGTACTGCCGAAGCGCAATGCTACCGGCTGCTCTAGACCTTCATGCCTCAGGACGCGTTGCGCCCCACATGTAGGTGAGAATGTCTACACGAGATCAATCTCGCGACCATCTCGAGGGATGCGATACAAGAGGTGCCGTCACACAAATTCTTGTTGACAGCGTGCAGGTCCTGTGATGGGCTTTCATTTCGTATATCCATCCACGCTGTTTGTCTTGGACAATCCAGTCGATCGCCTGGTATCCTAATCATACTCGTACTTGCGAGTGGCCGTGCCCCAGCTGTCAAACCTGAATCCACGTGGCACCACCTTCACGCACGATGCCTTCGGTAATGGATTTCTTCGCTGTTATCGAACGCCATATATGACCGGGCAACACATTCTGATCACTGAGACTTGAGAAACGTGGACATCCAATACACCCCAGAGATAAGCGTCTTCCTGTTCTCGACACTTGCGGATAGCTGATTACTTGGATGGATCCAGTATAAACAAAACTCCCTCATCATTAGGTGATGAAGAAGTAGTCGCGCGACTCGCTGCTCACAGCTTTGGGTGATGAATTCCACACTTCATTGCCGCTACTCGTAAGATTTTGTGTAAGCACTCAACCAAGCATGGCTAGTGTTGTGATCCGTTCAAGAAGAGAAGCGCCGAAACGGTTTCTATGGTACAAGAGCTAGGCTAGGTCAAGTGAGCGTTACAACGAGTCTTATGTGTGATCTATTGAGGTAGCTAGAGAGCGGCTAGACAGTCAAGCGTAACCCATCGTTTCAAGCCTAGGTGTCACAAGTGTATAACATACATAAGTGAGCTCTGAAGCGGCACTGGAATAGTGTAGGTGATGAAGAATAAATTGGCGCGCAGTTGAGGCATTTCGCCTACGTATGCCCACGTCTGGCTACGACTGGCATGCTTAAAGAGGGAGCTTTTTAATTAAGAATGCGATGCTGTGTCTTTCCCCTTCGTGTTGGTATTAAACGCGGAGAACAGCATTAACAATGATTATTACCGATTGGGCTACGGTCGTACTGCCTTTCGCTGAAGACTGCTCCGTCAACGTCAACGACTTTTATAATGGCTGATCTGAGCTGCTATATTCTTCTAGTTTTATCAGACTTCTGCAAGCGCAAAGGCCATGTATAGTCCAAACCACCTTCCTGTACAGACCATAACGAACTTTAGGCTTTATTGAAGTAGCCCGGCTAGCAGTTGTTTCCAAAATTTCATGTCGACATGGCTTATCGCTCAGATACTTTTATTGAAAGAATTCTCCGTCTAGGACACTCGGCGTACGATTCTACTAGTTTGCTACCAAGCCTTCAGGCCCGCATGTTCAATATGATCACGGCCGGAAATACGATTTTACTCGATGATTGGTGCGCCCAGCTCAAACCAAGACACTAATTCCACCAGTCATTTCTGCCACACTGTACCTTTTGATATATGTGGCTGAATGGACCTACTGATGGATCACTATCATCTCTCGGACTGGCGAATAGCCTTTGACGTTTGTCAGTAACATGCAGAAGTCTGTCTCTGCTTTGAAAACAAAGAGCTAAAAATCCGGGTGAGATAAATTCTCTGTTCACCTAAGATCGTCGTTGTCGGGAGCTCTTGTGTTCTGCACAAGCACCAGAAGTTGACGGTCATATCGGCGTCACGATTCGCTGAAGGACGATGGTTCTTATCGACCTGAGGGAGTGCAGTGCGCAAGACCACACAATACGTATAGAAGTCACTTCAAAGGACAACACATTTCTTGGCAAGCATACAACGATGGCTTTGGGCCTACCGATATCTTTGGTGCCCAACCAGGTGTCGTACGCATAGTCACTATGCAGGTTGCCGGTATATTCTTTCCTTCGCCATCGTTTCCTTTCGCCAGTGCTGCTCCTAGTGAGACCCTCGGTCATAGCCCAACGCCAATCTCGCACTTGAGCAAGTCCCCTGTCGCACATAGCGTCACGATAACCAAGCGCGCCCGTGTAGAGGCTCGGGGCAACATCGGCCCTCCTTGTAGTTGCCAGAGGCACTTATGGTGGGTCTGGTAAGCTGGGTCAGATCTCGATGAGCTCGGTCTCATGTTCTCATGCGGACTGTCGGCTTTCCATTCAAGGATCAAAACAAATGTCTATGTAGTTGTCAAGCTCACGTTGCCGTCTATTGGCAGTACACGATAGCCTGCATTCATGATGAGATCAGTCTGGGCTGAAATAGGCATAGTAGTATTGCAGTTGTCAAGCAGATCGTAACTCGTTCCGAACGGTCAGATACGACGAGGATAGGCGAAGCATAGTGCTGCGGAATTGCGTGTCACTTGTTCCTACGATATCAATACTACAATGGACCGGGTTACGTCTCTGCTAGGTCGAAGCTGGCAATCATGATTCTTCGATTCGTAATGCTTCATGCCGATTTGGGTGAAAATTTTCTCCACGTCAGCATCCAACATGCGCATGGCTTCAACGGGCTTAGAGTCGACAGTCAGGAGCAAGATGGTGGAAGGAAAGCGCCAAGTCGACGCATAAACGCAGAAGTCTTTGCACCGACGCGCGCCCACGACTATGGCTAGCACGATGTGATATCCTCCACTTGGGTCGCAATATTGGCCTGTTCTCGGTCATTCGTCGCGCTCAAAAGACGTCATACTTATCCCCTCGGGCCATATGCGCCGCAAACCCTAAGCACGTGACGTATGATTTCACTCTAAACGCTCAGAGCTCTCCAGCCTTGCACTGTCAGTCAGAGCATGAACGCATCCACCAAACGTAGCGCCCGTTCATGCGCAGCCGGTGGCACCCGTCGTAGGTACCTATGCAGGCTGACTGGTGCGCTGCAGAAGTCGGCAACTGATCGTGCGTTCCACGTCTCTTCGCAGGAATCGTCGTGCATGCGACACTAAATTAACATCTCCATGCCTCACGCTTCACTTGCATGACCTCGCAAGGCACGATATTGTGGGCCTTCCCGAGGATCTTCCAAAGTTTAACTCACGCCGTACGCACGTGCATTGTGGCGTCGATTAGGTTAGCGCAACATCTGCAACCTGTACGACACGTCACTGACAGTCATCCAAACAGCCACCACTGCCCGCGATCCTGGGAGCGTTCAATTGAACAACACGTCTGCCAGCGCAGCGTGGACGGAGATGGAGGGTGTGCTAAACCCGCCTAGAGGCTTGTGCGGTCACTCAGTCCAGCTGCCACTTTCGCTCCAACCGCTAGAAGCGAAGACCGAGCAAGCGCCGCCTTGAAGAGTTGGTTAGCGTTAATCGCGTCGGGGTGTTTTGGCAGGACACCAAACCGATGGCCATAGCACGGGTATTCAGGAACAGGACATCCTGC
This sequence comes from Stemphylium beticola, assembly GCA_029100535.1. Classification (NCBI taxonomy): domain Eukaryota; kingdom Fungi; phylum Ascomycota; class Dothideomycetes; order Pleosporales; family Pleosporaceae; genus Stemphylium; species Stemphylium beticola. The sequence continues at coordinate 443,584 of JARBXR010000012.1, read as the reverse complement.
AGAATTGTGATGTGATATGGGCTGCATCTAACGCACGAACCTGGAGATCGCAGGGCTGAGCGTTCACACCAGGAACACTTCGATATTGACGCACCGCTCCTGGGCAATTGTCTCTGCCACCTCACTCGTGTGGGTCCCATTGCAGACTTGAGATGGCCCTAATACCGCTATCCCTCGCTTAACGCTGCATTGCTTCGCATGCGACCTTTGCAGCCTCGACACGCGAAGCATGGTTTCTTAAGATGACGCGCTTTTAGATGGCATATATACGGTACGGAAACGGCACGGCCCTTTATTCTCCTAACCGTAAGCGGGCCGAACGCCGAAGGAACTATGGGCCAATCTGCGAGACACATCTGGCACTGCGTCGGCACTGAGAAACTAGCATGGCAGCATCTCTCCTCGTCCTTCAGTGCCAGCTCATAGCTGAACCAGGCTGAACACGGTAACACATTCAACACCAAAATTTATCCGTATCCCCTCATTGGTCTTCACATCCCAAACTTGTGGTTTCGAGAACACGCAACCATCCGTCATAGTGTCTGTACCGGGTTCTGGCGGTTCTAGTCTCTGCCTTTCCGCGTTCTCTTCTCGCTACCCCCGCAGTTGCTCGCTCGATGATATTTCTGCCGGCCAATTATGGCGTGGAAAAACCTGCCAACGCAGCATACCATCAGCTTGATGCTTTGTTCCGAAACACATATGTGTTACGGCGGCTGCAGGTGGTTTCTTTTTGAGACGTTCATGTGGCAAAGGCGTCCTCCTGCTCCTACAGGATACCGAGAATGAGGCTCTCAAGGCAATACTCGACTATAAACAGAGGTAGAAACATGCTAGAGCAGGTGTTCTTCCCCAGTCCTCGCACACATACTTGATCCCCACTCGCGAAGCCTTACCCCACCACAAACTTCTCAAAAGCATCACACTCTCATCGCTTTTCGCCAAACCCATCTCGCAAAATGGCTGAACCCCAAAGCTACGTCCAGAAGCTACAGCGTGCGCAGACTGTCGCTCTCGTCATGGCCTAGCTAAACGTCCCAGATTACTGCGCAACCAACCAGATCGCCCAACCTCAGTTCCAGGACTACTCTGACCCAAGAGGTTCGTAGCCACCCGTACTCCATTCCTGCAAGCCACCCGCTCTTAGCCTTGACTGACACACCCACTCAGGTATCCGCACAGCCTGGTCGAGCAGTGTCTTCATCAATGGCCGAGAATACCGAGCCGCCCTTTGGCGAGACTACCGCTACCTCGAACAGTCGCGAGAAGAAGCCGCTGAAGTTGCTTGGAAGGCCATCTCATCCGGCGCCGCAGCGAACGCAGCAGCCCAAGGAGGATACGCTCGCGCCTACACGACGACCCGATAGTTCCTCGATCCTCCCAACACTACACACCGGCGATACTCAGGGGCTATAGGCGTGCTGGGCTACCATTCGATACCTGGATACTTTGCTCGACCTCCTCGCTATACGCTCCGTACCTACTTCTTCCCTCTCTCTTTGATCTGAATCTTGACTGCGAGCTGTCTTCTCTTTTTCTGCCAGCTGGTTCTATACCCTTTATCGTTCGCACACTTCTTCTTCTTCTGTTATCTATCAAGGGGCTCCTTCGGTCGGCCTCCGTAAATTCAGTCTATAGAGTGACCAGCCGTCAGCCATCTGTCTCGCCACTCGTACCGAGACTGCCGTCTCTCATCAGCCTTGGATATTGTTGGCGTTTTCATGGCTGGCCGAAAAAGGGGGCTTGGGGATAATTGTTGCTGTCTGGAAGCATAGAAGGCTGCGATTTCGTGATAGGTCGTCGTTAGCTTCTTCTCAGGATGATTGCCACTATGTACTATCATTCAGCAATCTACCCTCACCGAATCACTCGAAGAATGTTACACCACAGCATCTGGCACAACGATATCGTTGCTCTGTGCCTCTTGGTAGCCTGTATGTTTCTGTGTGCTGCAGTGTACTGTATGGCTGCTAAGCCCCCTATTGTCCTATGTCTCTGACTCACTAACACGACCGACCCATGATGCTCTTTTCATATCCGGGCGCATACAAGGCGCCATCTTACCCTGGCCTTGATTCATCGTAGTGTTCTAGTACACTTTTAGCAGCGTAATATCGATTTGTCTACGTCGCTTGCGTATTCCAGCCTACGTGATATGAGTAGCTATCATGCAAATGTTCGCCCAAAAGCTCCCTGCTTTGATTCACTAGTCACCTTGCGACGAGTGAACTACTCTTGCGTTGTTAGCTCATCAGACTTTGAATCAATGTCTTTACCAGCATCTCTCACCGTTCTGCGGCAAAGAGATGGAACGAAAAGCGACTGGTCTTCAGCCAAGATGAGAGATACTTGCTAAGTCGAACAATAAATCTTCTGAAACACTTGTGGAAAACATTGTATATGCCAGGCTAAAGGCGTTTGTCTCATAGCATTACATGCACTCTTGGAGCAGTGTCTATCCCCTGAAAAGGCGGTGCAACATTCAGACCACGTCCAGAGACCGCAGAAGGCTCCTAACAGCCAACGTATTGCGACATAGCCTAGCCAATAACAGATACACAACACAGATTGTGCTCAAAAATTGGATTGTAACCAGGAAGACAAAAATAATAACATCTAGACCCTCTCATGATATAGCCCGAAGAAAAAGGTCAAGACACCAATATTCATTCTTAAGTGTAGGGATGCAGAGTCCGGAACACAAACGTTCCAAGCGCCAGGGCCACAAGTTGCGAGACCTCTTCTGTCTGACGCGCATCCCCGGCGTAATTCATGCTTTGACGACGATCATCTTTGACATTACAAGCAAAGCCATGCCTGCCATTGGCTGCAATTCTTAACCTGGTAGCCTGGAGACCTGACATGTATCGGGGATGCGACAAGGCACGCAAGACAACTGTGGCTGTGGCTGAGGCGAGGGTGTGAATGAGGCTAATGCGCGCTAACTGGTTCGCTTGCGACACGCGACATTCCCCCTCCCCCTCCCTACTGTGTCTCTCGCAACACCCGCCGCCGCCGCCGCCGCCACGGAAACGAAGTCCAACGCATGAATGTTCATGGGCCCCCATATTTTGATCTCTCCGTCACGTTTCCTATTCAAAGACGGAATGGTCCTTTCTCCCACCCCATTCGCAAACTCAACCCCAGACACGAAACGTAGAATGTTCAGCCCCACGTTGGTGGGTCCCCCCCCCCCCCCCCCCCCAATTACGCAAAACGGTGGATCTGCGAGGGTTTGGAACGCTCTTTTTTCTATGTGTGTTCTCATCGCCAGGACGGAGGTGTTTGCCTGTTGAGGCGATGACGAGGACTTTAGTGACTCTTTTCGTTTCGAGTAACCGCCTGTGAATCTTGGTAGGGAAGGGGGGTATTGTAGAATGGGAAGTAGATGTATAAATGGTATCCTCAGGATGCTCTCGGGGCTTTCTTTCATCATTATCATCAGCTTTTAACGACTGGAACATCTTTCCAGTTATTTAATCCCATAATCCTACCTCCAAACCAAAGAGGAACATCTTTCTCTGCCATCGAAAACACCCGCACCATCTTCCAAAAAACAACATCTAAATCTCAATGGCGCCCATCTTCAAGTTCCTCGCTCTTCTCAACTGTACGACGTCTCGAACCCCACATACTCCACGCACAGCGCAGCTAACCCAAACACCAGTCTCCCTCTACGCCGCAGCACAAGGCACACAGTTCATAACAGGGGAGTGCACCTCAGATGCCGAGTGCGCATCAGCATGTTGCGGTTTTACATCCGGGAAATGCGCTGCCCCATTCGTAGCAAATGAGCGGGGTGAGGGATGTGGGTTCGGCGATGCGCAGCCGAACAATAATGCGCTGAATGACGCGGAGGGGAACGCGACGGCTGATGCGCAGCCTGAAGTACCTGCTGCTAATGGGACTGCGGGTCAGGCTGATGCTGGTGCTGGAGCTGCAGTTGCAGCAGGCGATAGAAAACAGTTCATCACTGGACCTTGTACTGCTGACGCTGACTGTGCTTCAGCATGCTGCGGATTCAAGAGCGGTACGTGTGCAGGCCCAGTTGTTGCACAGGAGCGAGATGGTGGATGTGGTTTTGGCAATGCTGAGCCAAATGACGATGCGGCAAAAGCACTGGCAGGACGGAGCCTGGGGAGGAGAGGCCCGGCTTTGATGTGAGCATGCTCGATGCTCTAGGGCTGCTAGATTGACATGCCCTGTGTGTGTAGTTGCTGGAAATAGCGTCTTAAACTATTGATCATTTTGCATTGAAGGTGGAGTCGGAAGAAACTACCATGGCGTAGGCCTATGCACGGATAGGGTACAGCAGTTTTGAGAGCCTGACGGCTACATGATGTACAGGCGACACTGAACATCATTGCGACTAGGAGTAAAGGCGTATACATTGGTATTAGCATTTTCTAGATCTTTGGCTTCTTTCGGTAATCATTTCTGAGCTTGATCAATCCACAGACATCTCAGAGACTGGTATATGAAGAATGGGTTCATAGCCTAGATATACGCGGTAATAGTTGACTCGGGCCTATACAGCAAAAGCGTGGACGGTAGTGAAAGACACTTTTACGATCTGGAACCACAAAATGAGCTTCGATAGCTAGCATATTGTGGTTCCTATCCATTCGTGTCTTACCAGTCGCCAATGCGTCTCACGATTCAGTGCGTATCAACACAAATAGGCAGGCTTGCGTGTCAAACGGCTCTACGCATAAGGTTAATCAACACGATACAGGACACTTCAGAGTATTCAAAATGACTACAAGTACTGTTATCTAGACCGAAATTTCGTCGGTCCCAGAATGCTACGAGGGAATATTATGCTCATACATGAATACTCGGGCGAATGGGTACTCCAACAACACCCTCCAAACGCGTCGTATCTTCATCATACACCACCGATATGAAATCCCAAATTCTAGAGAATTAGGAGAAGACAGTGCAGAGAAAGGTTTCCTTTAAGGGCACCCCAAACCTTGTAATTACTATAATGAGGTATGGATCGCGGTGAACACCCAAAAGGCTATTGACATGCTTGACCCCCAACCCCATCGCAAAAAGCCTGGTGCATACGGACTTGTCTAGTGCTCGCTGCCAGAAATTGCACGTACAGTCAACGGTCATCAGAGTATGTCTTTTGCATCCAGCGTTGCTCCTTCTTGGTGGTGTATGTCATGTGACCATATTTCCCGTCAATAGCTACGTAGTTATGGTGTGGTAATGACCTCATAGAAACGAACATTGAGTGATATTTTGCAGCCATGACAAGTGTGCTTTCTCTGTTGAGGTACGGCCCTGGAATATCCGGTTGGAAGGTACGTTGGCGTGACGATACAAGGCAGCACTGGAGCTCTTCGACTTCACACCACAACACAACACAACACAAGCGTCTTGCTAAAGCCAAAATAGCAGACAACAAGCAAAATCACCACAATGTCTTACGAAAGCCCCTTTGCGGCATCTCGGGCGAGAATGGAAGCGAAATTGGCGTAAATGGAAGCGGAGTGTCGTGAGAGCGAGAAGCGCAGACAAGAGCTTCAAGAGCGTATTGACGCGTTCTTTGATCGCTCCACTCGGCCTGAAACGTCGATTGAGAAAATTCGCGAACACTACCTGTTGAAAAACGAACAAATTAAAGATTTGCGAGCGAAGTTGATTCAGCGGCGATTCCAAGACGACAGGATAAGTAGGAGCGTATCAAGACAGGTCACGACACCTGTGCGAGACACCAACAAGCGAGCGTCTTACCCTTGGTCAACGTTACTCAAGGTGAGTTTCCATGTTTATATGTCGCAGGCCAAGCGCTGTTGGGAGCCTTGTTACTAATAACACCGTGCGATGACCTTTATATAAGGTTAGCTAGGAGGCTACAAACAATACAACATATACACTCTCTCCTAGTTATTCTATGCACAATACCCGCACCTAATCGTGCGACATTACATCCCCATCACCTACCACTAATGAGTATGGTAGGCCTAGCGAGGATGCGAACATTCCAAGCGCATCCAGCCCCCTGGCCCGGGCTTCGAGAGTACGGTTTCTGCAGGCTCATGAAAGCTAAATGTCCCCGAATGCGTCTTGGATACCAAGGCCGTTACGAAGCGCAGTGGCCAGTAAGCATCCAAGTACGGCGCCTTCCAGGCTTTGGTCGTCCCAGGTCCACGGAGACGTCACCTTGGGTGCTACAGGAAATGGAGTCTTCGGAACGGGTTCCTGTCAGTCCAAGGACTCACCCAAAGACTCTTTTGCTACGCATCAACGCGAAGCCTCTGGAAGCCACTCTCTGCGTGCGGGCTATTCCAATATCATATACCCTGCGCATGTAACTGCGGGGGTTCGGAGTGACCTATTCGCAATCCCACTGACGCGCCCCGAACAGCGAGCTCAGACAGCCGCGCCTGAATACGGGCCTCGACCGGCCCTCGCGAGCGACCCTATGTCAATTGGATCGGCGAATCACCATGTGCACGAATTGATCGAACGCGAGCACATGCCTGGAATACCGTTGCGTTCATCCATTCCTCTCGATGGTTTGCGAGGAAGAGGGCGACCGCGTGCGCAAACTATGGACATGGGCGATGGAGGAAGCGAAGCGGTTCCGTTGCTTCGAAACCCCTATCCTGCGATACTTGTTCCTGAGAACAACGGCGAAGCGAATTGGGTCTACGAACAAGATCTTCCTGCGAGACTTGTCGAAGAACTCGAAAATGCGTTTTTTGCGGAGATCAACCATCCAGACAGGGCGAAATGGTGGAGCATCCTGGAGCCTTACGAGGCGAGAGTGAAGAAAAAACAATCCTGTGTGCTGAGGAGCATCATTAGGCCTACTTTCGTCACCAACGCGACGATTGTGGAAAATGATCGAGCGTGTAGAACCTGTCAGTGGAGGAGGCGACCTTGCGCAGTGCTAATTGATAACGGCGAAACAGTTGGGATCCGGCCCTTGGCGTGTGCGCTCAAGAACGATGTCCCTTGGGATGACACCAGGCGATATATCTTGTTGTAACAATATACTCAATACGAAATTTTAATAACACATTGACTGTAATCTGTTCCTATCCAGGTTTTGGTGTTAACAAAGGGCTAGTCAAATACGAAAGTACTATCACATCAAAAAAAAACAGTCTCGCGTATGCACGTGTAGTAGTCTTAGCATAGCCCAGCATGGCAGCCAATCCAAATATGCAACTCAAACAAGCACGCCGACATATTCTAAGAATCACTAAAAGCGGTGTACATGTGAAAAATAAGATATTAGAGGTGAGAGCTGTATTCGCAGTGGAGCACCCATAGCCCACCAATTTCTCTGAGCCTAATTTTCAGTCTCAACTCCGCAGGAACCCGTTAGATGGAAAAGCACAACAGTCAAATGAAGGCCACTAGAACAACAGGAATAAGAAGAAAATACAAAGTATGGAAAAGAAAAGACTATACTCTAATCATCGCAGAAAGAAAAAAAAGGCATATATCCTGGGTCTGCCTAACGCCTGGCTTCGCAGCAAACATACACACTGGAAAACAAAAGTGACAAGTACATTCCATCCGTGTCAACACGACCAAAAGATTGGCGACCGCCCGAATTCCATGGAGGGCAATTGTATCACCCTTGATCCCATGGGCCATTGCTAAGATCCAGCAGCAGAGCTAGTATCGCGGTCCTGTAGACTGGTATTGCTGGCGGCCGGGATATTGTGGCACTTGGTCTTGCGGGTGATATCGGGCATCGGGCTTCGGCCTGCCATTCTGGTGTGCGTGAAGACTACGTTCCGATTGCGGACTCTCATGATGAAAGTAGGCTCGCTCAGCCGCCTGAACAGGCATCTCTTTCGGCTGGACGAGGTTCGGCGAATCCATCTCCTCGGCATCGAGGACGCGGCGGTGGACGTCGGAATGCCTGTTGAGGTCCAAGCCCTTGGGCCTCCCAGCGCGTTTCCAATCGCGGAATTCGCGGATCGCGATGCCGCTGGCGACGATCTCGGTGTTGCTGGTATTTGATTAGTATCTGCCTGTTGTTGGCTTTAGGGCAGGAAGAGATGAGGGGAAAAGGCCTACATGACAATGATGGCAACGACGAATACGGCCCAACTCAGCCCACAGGTAACTCCTTGGCAGAACTTCATGTTGGCTTGGAAGGTCAATCCGGCAACCGCGCTCCAGAAGACGACCTCGAGACAGCTAATGATTGCATGCGCTTTGTAACTATGCCAGCGCTGGAAACGCGGGCCGTGTTCCGAAAGGATGAGGTAAGCGAGGAGGATCAGTGATTTGGCGCCCTATGGAGTCGGGTTAGTATTGATATATCGAGGCAGGACTCGTGTAGAAAATTGTAAACCTACCATTCCAAGTGCAATTGTACCCGATCGGGTCCTTGGTACGTTCTTGATGAATAGTCGTGGTACTGAGAGACCGACAGCGATGGATACGAGCACGACTTGAGCGATGTGAATGGGCAGCTTGAAGCGACTGCTGAACAGGGGCTTGTCGAGGATATTGAAGATTCCCATGTTGGAGAACGAACGGGCTTGGTTCGGAAGTCGGATATGATCTGCAGGGATTCTGCTATGCGTTCAGCTTTATGCCCGTTGATCGGAATGCGAAGCTGGTGGGCGGCGTGGTGTGGATGTGATGCCGCTGAAAGGGACAATGGCCGTGGATGTATATATACAAAATCATTGTCTTTCCGTGTATCACCTAATGCCGCCAGGAAGTAAGCTCAGCCTGCCTGTACGTGTCTATACGGTCCTTCTTGGAGTTGTTGAAGTTGAGTTTCGCATCTACACACGAGAGTGCGAACACGACAGAGTACGAGTGCGAGTGCGAGTTCTGCCCCACTGTTCCGGATACGCACCAAGCTTTGATTGGCCGCATAAGCTTCCACGCCTGCCAAGGGACTCGGCATTTGCCAGCCCTACCCGCCTCTGACCTTGCTTGTTCTTTTAAGCATCTACTGAAGGTTAGGCTTGCGAGGCGAAGCACAAGGTAAGCGGACGAAAGGATTACCGTAGGTTTCAATTACATGCATTCAAGCGTCCAGTAAGTGGCGCACGGTCAAAGGTGTATCATTCCCCCATAAGCGCCAGTTCATAGTCACACCTCCCTTTCGCTCTCGCACCGAACGTCGACATTTCAGCTCGGCCCTGTAGGCTGCGGTCCATGCATGTGAGGGTTTCCATGCATATTTGGCACGCCCTCGGGACCAATTAAACTGCTGAGGTCGTTCCAGCCCCAATCATTCATGTTGTTGATGGTAAAGTCCATGAACTGCATTTGCGTCGTCCTATCGAAGCGCGTGTTGGGATGTATAGGTGGACCTACGTATGATTGTTCTGGATAGACGCGGCCCTGCATATGATCTGCAAACATGTAGGCTCCTGCACTGGGTGGCGATTGGTGGTAGAGATGAGATACGTTATCTGCCTGCGACAGCTGCTGCGTTGGGAGTGTGGTCTGCGGGCCAGATTCGCGAGATTCTAATTTTGGATCCGCAAGACGGACGGATGAAGCTAACGAGTCGGCCATGGAGTGTAGCTCTGGAACAAGGGAAGCGAACTTCTCCATTGTGCCAGGCATGTAGGGATTGCGTCGGTGCCGCTGCGCCAGATCGGCGAGCTGAGATAATAGAATGCGTGATTCAGACATGTCTGTACCACCCAGCTTGTTCAGACAGACGAGATCAAGAACTAGTATTGAGCTCGATGCGAGCGTGTACCAAATATCGCATGCGAGAACGGCATCGAATTTACCGAGACTGTCTGTTTTGAGCAGCGTCTGAGCCAGGCCGCGCCCAGACTCCGAGCAGGCAGTGGCCATTGCTATGAGAGCTGCGTTAGTAGAATCTTGGCCAGTTTTGGTTAAGCCAGAAGCACGTGCGAGCAGTGCTGAGCGACACAGAACGACGACAGTGTAGTGATAGAAGCAGTGCAACATCAGCAGGGGTCGTTGAAAAGCGGGTGGAGAGGCATCGAGGGCTTCTAGATGCAGATGCTGGGGTAGCGTCTCCTTCCATCGGACCAAGTCCCGAAGCACACCAGCCGCGGGAGAGAGCGGGCCAACATATGACTCGTCGTGGGCATTCGACTTGACCGTCTTTGGGGCGCGACATGTGGCTCCGAGAAGTGCGAAGAGACGGGTGGAAACGACGAAGAAGTCCGGAGGGCCGCCTACGATCTTTTCGTTCGGACAGCTGATCTTGGCGCCTGGATTCTCGATTGCGCTCGGACGGTCGTAGGAAGATACTTGCATGGTTTCAAAGGCGTACAGCGTCCACCACAGGATTTTGCGCACTTCCCTGGCAAGCGGCGTCTGTCCTGTGCTCACTTTGTCCTGGTGTAGGCCAATAGCGTGGGCGATGCGAATGGCAGTGCCTGTCAAGTTCCAGCAGGCGTCTCGATGGTTGGTGTTGTGGAGGTGGACGGCGGCAAGCACAAGGGCCTGCACAGCGGTTATGCTGGATGTGAAGATGACACCGGGCAGCAGTTTCTGCACTCTCTGCCACCATAGGCGTTCCTGGTCTTCTGGAAAGGGCACACGTGCCACGCGACGGGCGAGCAACAGCATGCACGTGAAGCTGCAAAGCCAAGCAGGGTCGGCATTGCGAGGGTCCAGCAGCCAGGCGTCATAGGCCTCGCGGAACGACGGCTCATGGAGGACGGGGAAATCGGGGTGGATGTGGTCGAAGAAGGCACGAATGAGCAGCTCGAGGGTCGGGCGCTCGTTGGGCGTCAAGAGGCGGCCACGGACAGCAGAAGCATGGTTGTGGGTGGGGTTCGCTACGACGGTCGGGTTGGAGAGATTGCGCTGGTCGTCGCTTCCTTCTGGTGACCCTGTGGCTGCAGCGTTCTTGCCAAACAGCACGAACTCGCGCAGAGCGCCCCTTCCCACCAGCGTGCGCAGCTTCACATGGAAAGAGAAGGAGCTCCCTGGGCCGATATATTGCACCTGCCCCTGCTGGTCCGGCAGCAACGACACCGTGTCGTCGCCTTCACCCTCACCACTATCCTCCTGCTCGCCGCTGGCCTCGTGTGTCGCCGAGTCTGGGAGTGGGATGCCGTGCGAGTACGCAAGCTGCCGCAGAGCCTCTGTGCTGGACACATCGGCCTCCGGAAGCAGCCCCTTAACCAGCGCCTCGAGCAAGGCCAGACGGTTGCCCAGCCCCTCGACGCTGCCATATAACCGCTTCTTCCGCGGCTGCGTGGTCAAGCAGTCGATGTTGTGCACGATACAGTAGCGACATGAATCCTGGCCAGGCTCTTTTCTGCACTTTTGCTTGCGCGATTTGCACTTGTCGCAGCTCGTCTCGGTGCGTTTCCGTTTATCGAGCGGTACTCGGCGCGAGCTACTCGCACTGCTACTCGTCGGCGCGGGTGTCGAGGAGGACATGGGCGGGTGCGGGTCGTGGGTGCGGGCGGGTTTCACGGCGCAGGGAGAAGAAGCATGGCGCGAACGTCTTGAGAACGCTGCGAACTCATCGAGACTATGTTTGCCGGTGGGTGATGCGAATGCGATTGCGCCCAACTTTTCGATGATGATGCAGGGACTCTATCAAGTGCAGCCGCTATCGTGCTTATGTCCGGTCCGTCGGTAATTGAAGCACCATCGTCTCCCCCCTGGTGGGCCTGAGCTCGGCGAACGAGACTGCACACGACCCGGCCTGCGACTCTCTATCAAGTACCGAAACCATCCATCTTCTCCCGCATACGGACAGTCGCCCGTTGCGAAGACGACATCTACCTGTTCCGTCTGAGCAGCGCTGTTCCCAAGATCCGGGTGCTTCTCCATCACGATCCACTTTAGACTGCTCACATTAGCACCACCATAGGGGAATTTGTCAAATAGGTGGGACTTGGACTGCGGCTCAGGGCACTCGTTGTACCCATGACCTATTGCGCCAACGTTTGATGCGGGGAACACGGACAGCATCCGACTACGACAACCATAGGGAACTCGGCCTTACTACAATTGGCTCAGACGCTCATCGGATGGATACTTACCCGGGCCAAGACTTTTCTGTACAAACTCTTTCGTATTAGCCTTCAAGACCTGTAGTACTCTTGTGGAATCATGACTCGACGCTACACTCCCACACATCTGATTGCAACGGGGCTGACTCATTTCACCAAGCCTTTCCTGCTGCCTGGTAAGGTTTTGCGAGACCATCCACGCCAAGCACGGCCAGTACCGGCATCTTCCTTACAGCTTCACATCCATTGCCAGTTGGCTTACGCCGGTCAGTCAAACCGCGCTCCCTCGTCACGGTGCTCATACAGCATTTAGCCTATTTTCCACGAGACGCCTTCCCCCTATCTGACATCTTTTGTAATATCTCGCTTCATTAGCTCTTGGGTGTGTGCTCAGATGAGTACAGTAATACGGTTGTTTGTACAGCAAGTACATAAACATTCCACCCTTTGACGCTTTCCAAAGGAGGATATTCCAAGGTTTTGCTACAGAATTTTCTCGACGAATAATCACAAGGTCGATTCGGCACAGCAAATTTGTTGTTGCAGGACAGCACTTGAATGCTCGTGTACACGGCATTTGCCGCACCTGTGAAGGAGCGTGAAGAGAAAAGTTGCCGTGGTTCCGGTACAACGACTACTAGCGGGCAGGTGCCTGGAACCCCCCTACTTGATTGGGTGGCAGACAGGGAGGCAATCTTGGTGTGAACAACAGAGGTGAGTGTATACATGGAGAGCCTATTATTCACAGATCGTCGCTTGGTCTGGACCTTGTTCAAAAGCCAAAGGCCCGAAAACGGTCCACATGGATCCTTCGCGGTTCGGTACTGCTCCCGGGTGCCGCGCAGCTTAGCAAGCGAGTGGAACCGTAGCTTTGCTCGAAAGGGGCCGTACACCGATTACTTGCCTGGTAAAGATGTGCAGCGAATGACACGTTTGCATGTCGTGGCGGTCCCGTTGTAAAGAAGATCAGCAAGCAATGAGCGCAAATGTCCCAGGCGGCAATCGTATATTACGCAATGATCTCATTCCTCGTGGTCTGGATTTTCGAGAATGGCCGAGCGATCTGAATACGACGCCATTCCTTGGCCTGTTCAGCTCCTTATCTACATTCATCCGTATTCCTTGGATCATTCAACCTGATCTGACTGTTAACCATGTGTCTACGAAATTGACTGTTCTGCTAGTGTGGCACGCGCTGAAGGTAGAGTGTTAGTACCAGAGCCCGGCTCTATTGAGCGTACGACTCACAAATAGTACGGTCGCCACCAAGGCTCATACCGTCCGCTTTGGTTCTCATCTCGCAGTATTCATGGAGATCCAGACGTTCTTCCGAGACTTTTGACTCGACTACCGAGACACTAACGCCGGTATTGACATACTTGTCAAAGGGGTAAAATTTTTGACCGGGGTAGAGGAGGCTTTGACGGACGGCTGGTCTGCCCATAGCTGTTCTGCGTGGATGATTGCGTCCCAAGATGACGTATGACGCAAGGAATGAATGAGCAACATCCAACAATGATGGCCATGGCAATCTCGGCCACACTAGAGCAAGTGAACGCAGTGTCAGTACAATCAGACAACATCCTGATGGCCCATAACCTACAAGATCAACCCCGCTTGGGTCAAAGGCCATGGGAAGTCCGACTGTTGCAAGAGCATGACTCGACAGTATAGTCCCATACACGGTGTATGCGACAGCTGACATGTTTAGTAACGTGGTCTCAGAACTGACGAGAGCAGACATACACAGCACCTACTCCGAAAACAGCCAGTACCGCCGTCTTCCGCCGTAGCTCCATGTTCAATCGTCAAATTGCCCACACTGGCACTACAGATGCTTCCACGTCGCTGATAACATTCAGACTGCCCATTGCCATATCCAGGTTACTCGAATCTGTAACGGTTTGGACCTTGCCAAGATCCACTCCGGTACAAGTTGGGTACGGCTATCGCTACCACACTTTATCATCCCACACACTTATATAGCTGCTCTCCTTCATAGCTATATAATGACAGCACAGTCCTCCCCTCCACACATCGTTACAGAATCGATTCACCCTCCTTCGACAGTTTGATCCCAAATCCCTTCTCTCGGGCAGCATGTAAAGACATACAGGAAAAGCATAGCGGTATGAAACAGTACATTAGCTGTGAGTTAGCCGACCATCACCCAAAGACTATCCCACGGAGTTTGTTAGTAAATATCCTCATTAGCTGCGGGAACACGACTGTCTTCGCTAGCCCGCTTGCAGTGGTATAGCAAATGAAGGCTATGTTGCTGATATAAAAGGTGTCTGTCAGGGTCGCAAGAGGAATATTTCACACATGGTGGGCCATGCCGATAGTTTCTGTGTGAATTATCGCGACTGTGTAAGCAATACAGCCGCCATGTGAGACATAAGAAAGGTAATCTAGATTACGTGCAGCGCTGTGGATCGAATCTGGGTTCACATAAATCCTGCGCGGCTCGGTACTGTTGCCGCATACCGTACAGTCTGCAACGCGAATGCACACTGTGCCACAATCATACATGCGCAGTCTCTGATAGGAGAAAGCACGCGGTGAACATTCCGTATGAGTGCTTGAGAAATGCTGTGCTTGCATTCCTTCAGACTCATACAAATGGTAAGGCGAACACGTCATAGTTGCCAGATATGTCACATCTTAAATCGTATCAGGAATCGTTTGCAACTACTGTGTTTCAATACTTGGAAACGGGGATGCTAGGATGGCTGACCAGATCGACTACAACGCCATTACATGGCCGGTTCAGTTTACTAACGAAGTTCACCGTTCCCTCTACCCTTTCTTGGATCCGAACAACCCCTCTCTTTCCGCTACAGGAAAGTTAGTCCTGATTGCTGGTGCCTCCGGTGGCATTGGACGCGCTGTAGCGAAAGCATGGATGATTGCTGGCGCCAGAGGGACCGTCATCACCGGAAGAAAGACGAGCGTGCTTCGCGAAGTGGAAGAAGAACTTCGATCCATGTCACAAGGGCCGACGAAAGTCATAGTCCTAGCAGCAGATATCACCAATGAAGAAGACGTGGCTAAGTTATGGACAAAGGCGAAAGAAGAGCTCGGAAGCATACATGTGCTTATCAACAACGCTGGCTCCCTAAGCCAAGCAGGGATTGGGCAGAGAGAGCCGTTAAGGTGGTGGCAGGACTTTGCAAGCCACAGCCAATTGATCTTGAGATATTCCTCAAACTCCCACTGACAATTCTCAGGAGGTCAATGTCAAAGGCGTGTACCTAAACGTCCATAATCTCCTCGCACAAGCTCCTCAAGGCAAAAGGACCGTCATATCACTGTCGACAGGAACTCTCGGTGACATATATCCGGACTTTTCCTCTTACATCCCCAGCAGACTAGCGCAGACCAAATTCATAGAATTTCTACACGCTGAACAACCCGGTATCCACACACTCAGTGTCTTCCCCGGCCTCGTCGCTACAGACATGCCACCGAAACAGTATTTAGATTACGCCTTGGATGACTCGATGCTGACGGGTGGTCTTTTTCTGTTTCTGTCCACGGAGAGGGCAGAATGGTTACGGGAGAGTATGGTGAGTGTGAACTGGGCCTATGAAGAGATGGAAGCACATAAAGATGAGATATTAGAGAAGGGATTGACGAAGCTGACATTTTCCAATGCCAGGTTTGGGAAGGGTGGGCATCCTTGGGGTCCGCCGTGAGTTTTGCATACTAGACTACGTGGGATGGGATTTTAACGAACGTGTGAGAGGCTTGGTTCATGCAAAGCGGGTGAGCCTACTACTAGACTTCAATTTACTGTCGCATTAATTTTTCTCATGTACGTTACATTCTACATGCAAGACCCCCATCCTCGACTACGTAGCCCGCCAATCAAAACTGCTCCTCGGGGACCAGGTCAACTGTGGGGGAAAGAAACGCGGGGTGCATACTACACCTCGGAAGCCGACTAAAGCAAAGCTATTACTGCAGCATCGGCAAACTGTACCCGCTACGAGCATCCTCAGATACAATACAGACAGCTTCCAACAACGATGTTTGTACATTTGCCATCATTGCAAAGCCAAAGATCAGATAAACCCCCCCTACAAAAATGACACACAACATCTTCAAACCACACTGGTCACGATTCCTAGGCCCCTCATCCCCAGATCCCCACTCTTACAAGTACCAACCCAATGATGAAGCAATCTTCAAATCGCCCTACGGCCCCTTCCCACCCACACCCGACGATCTAAACATCCACTCCCTATGCTTCCCACCCAACAACCCCCTACCTCCAGACTACCCCATAATCATCAACGCGTCCACAACCGAAGTGCTCACGCTACACGATTTCTACGCCCGAGCATGCGCTTTATCGCGCGTGTTCCGCCACGACGGAGCCAACCCACTCAACCTATCCGCCAGCCCAGAAAACGATGTGCAAGACGGCGAGATCCTAGGGCTCTTCTCGCGGAACCACATCCAGTACCCGATGGTAGCGCATGCGTGTTTCCGCGCTGAACTCGTGTTTGGAGGGATAAGTCCTGCGAGTACGGCGTATGAGCTGTGGTGGGTGCTGCGGAAGATGGGCATCACGAGTATCGTATGCCACGAGACGCTTTTGCCCGTCCTGTACGAAGCGCTCGCGTTAGGGCCGGGGGAAAATGACAAGTTGCCACTGAAACTGCGGTTGGATCCTAGGAAGATTATCGTGCTAAGCGATGATAAAAAGCTGGATACCGTGTCTGGCCACCGCACCATCGAGTCCCTGATCCGGGTGGGCAGCACGCTCGCAGAGCCGCAGCGAGAACTGCGTGGGGGGCATAAATTGGCGTACCTATTCCAATCCTCGGGTACGTCTGGCCTGCCGAAAGCAATGATGATAACGCACAGCAACGGATACCACTCTGGAATGCAAACGCTCATCACAGCCGTGCAAACGGCGCGCTACAACGGCACCGAACCCCTCCCGCCCACGACAACACTAGGCGTCATCCCCATGTATCACTCCTACGGCATGATTCTCTGGATCCTGCGCGTGAACCTGACGCGAAACACTACCATCCTGCTGCCGCGCTGGGACGTAGACGCCGCACTGCGCAGCGTGCAGACATATAAAATCTCTCACCTCCCCCTCGTCCCGCCCCTCGTCCGCCAACTTGCCCACAGCACGCTGACGCAGAAATATGATTTGTCTTCCGTTGTCGCCGCCGCAAGTGGCGCTGCTTACCTCCCGTCCAACGTCGCCGTTCACCTCGCGAGCAAACTGCCCCAGGGCGCGGCGGCACCCGTTCCCAGCGGCTACGGTCTCAGCGAGGCCGCGAGTATCGCTTCGCCAGCCGTGCCGGGCATATTCGGCCTCGAGGCTGCTGGCCCGGGGATGATAGGGTATCTCCTGCCTGGCATCGAGGCGCGCGTCGTGGATCCCGAGTCGCTGCTCGACGTAGCGCGGAACGCAAAAGGCGAGCTGTGGGTCCGCGGCAACGTCGTCACGCCAGGCTACTTCAAAGACGAGACGGCTACCAAGGAGATCTTGGTCCAGGGCGGTTGGTTGCGGACGGGCGATTTGGTGAGCAGGGATGCCGGCGATCGTCTGGTTTATCTGGATCGCTTGAAGGAATTGATTAAAGTCAAGGGCTTCCAGGTCGCGGCGACTGAGGTCGAGGATACTTTGCTCATGCATCCAGAGAAATTGGTTAGTGATGCTTGTGTTGCTGGCGTGGAGGATGGGGGCCGTGATGGCGAGGTGGGCGTTAGGGCTTGGGTGGTTCTTAAGGAGGGGGGGAGGGCGCTGGGGGAAGAGCGTGTCAAGGCTAAGTTGAAAGAGTGGGTTGAGGGCAGGTTGAGTCAGTATAAGTGGTTGACTGGGGGCATTGAGGTTGTTGATTCGGTGAGTTCTTCCGTTCTCTTTTTCTTCTTCGAGTTTAATCATGAGAGGTGGTGAGGCTAATGATACCGTTTTGAGCAGATACCTAGGACGCCGTCGGGTAAGATGTTGAGACGCGAGATGCGGGATCAATACCACGAACGCCTGAAGAAGAGTGGCAAGGCGAAATTGTAGCCTAGCATCATTATTACTCCTTATAGGATGGTCTCCTCCATCTACATCTTTCCATGGCTTTCCCAACTCCTTTCCAACGCATACCTGATACCAACATCACCTCTGCGCATCAACACCACACCAACCCTTCAATACCCAATATCACAAGTCGTAACATCCTCGACAAAGTGTTTCTCGCGGTAAGCTCTCGTCCACCACAGATACCACGGCACAACATTCATCTTAATCTTATGTCCCAACCACGGCGTATCCTGCACAGTCTTCACCACACTCTGACTTTCATCAAACGCGGTATCGATGCGCGCGCGCCTCAGCGTTTCATACGCATCAAACGCTTCTTTGACGGGCGCGCCTTCGTCCCGCCTCGTCTGCATCCACTTGGCCAAGCATCGCGCGAACAGAACCCCGTCTTCGAACACGATACCCGTTGATTCTCCTTGCGGCGGCATGGCATGCGCTGAGTCGCCGATGAGCATAACGCGGTCTGTGGCCCATTTGCCCCCCTTGGATAATGTGAACACGGGCCAGAGATACAAACCCTCTGCATCTTCGATCCAGTGCGCGATCTGCGGGTTTGCAGCGCCGGAGTAGCGGTCCAGCATCTCGTTGCGTGTTTTCTGCGCGTCTGCGCCGGCGGCTTTCCAGCCGTTGCGGTCGGCGATTTCGGGGACTTGCATTAGAGCGCCTACGTAGATGCTTTCTTGGGCGCGATCGTGGAACGAAGTTAGCAGCATGCCGCGCCGGCCAAAGTTCATGCCGCTGACGGAGAAGTGGGTGGGCTCGAAGGCTGCGTTGGAGGTGGTGTCTTTTCGTCGCGGCGCGAAGCCAAAGGCGTTGCAGATTCCGCTGTAGATGGCTTTGCGCGAGGGCTCGACGTGCTTGAGGCGCGTGACGCTGTGGATGCCGTCGCAGCCGACGAGGATGTCGGCCCTTGCGTTCCCTCCGTCTTCAAATTCGATGCTTACGCCAGTGTCGTCTTCGTCGATCTTGGTAGTCTTCTTTCCGCAGATGAGCTTGATGTTGGGATGCTTTTCAATGGCAGCAAGGACGCCTTTCAGAGCTTCACCTCTTGTGATTCTCAGCGCCGTAAAGGGGGGATCTCCAAGGCCCTTTCCTTCTGGTCCTTTGAAGGATGATTCGGCAATCTTTACGTTGGTGTACAGGTCGAAAACCTCCACAGCAAGACACTCGGCGCCATAGCCTTGGGCTTGGATCTCGTCGAGCGCTCCTAGATGTGAAAGGAGGCGAAGGGCGTTTGGCGTCAGGTTTACAGCACCGCCGATGGTTGCGGGCTCGGGCCGAATCTCGTATATGGTGATGTTCGGCGGTGATGAGGCAGGCGCGAACTTGGTGAGGGAAAGAGCGGTCGTCAAGCCGGCAATGCCGCCACCTAGGATGATTATGTCCATTGGCTGGGAGGCCATAGCGGGTTTCACGGTGATGTTTATCCTTTGAACGGTGAGAAAGATAGACGGTGGTGTCTCTGTGTGGTATATGACCAATGCTGTGAAACCTGTGCTTTCGTGTCTGGGCGAATGTTGCGATTACATCAAGCCCAAGATATACACCGTCAAGCGGGACGATATCTGGTTACCGGTCCGGTCCCCATGGCCGTGTATGGCAACACAGTTCCGACGTGCGACGTTAGTGGCCCTTCGGACATGGTGGATATTCGGCAAAGTTGGGGAACCGGCTAGGTAACATCATTAGTCCAAAGACCCCGAACGACCCGTTTTTGTGCATTTGTTTCAGGACCTAAAGTCTGGAGACGCAGGGTAACGAGAATACGACTCGGAGTACCATCCATTGCCGTAGATTTCGACGCGTCGCACAGCCCAGAAAAGACCTCGGATCCGCCGAGTATGGATTATTGAAGAACTTGTAGGGAACGGATTCAGTCACATGAACGAGAAACAGCATGATATCTGCAATCGCGCCAGACAAGCACAAGCAGTAGCTACGCATGATAAGCTTGGTATTTCGCTACTGATCCAAAACACATCCCAACGCCGGCTGCCCATGCTTCCTAACTTACAAATGTACACAATACGCGAACAAGTTCCTTGTTGATCATCACAAATATTTACTGCTTCTTCTGGGCATTGGGGCCCATCTCCTTGCTAAAGGCAAAGTAGGAAACCTCCAGGCTGGTAAGGGCCCGGATACCGACTAGCAGGATGAGGAAGAGAGGGATGATGGCAGCAAAGCCCATGAAGATGCCGGGTGTGAAGTATTGGTACTTCTCAAACAGACCGCCCTCTGTCGAGTTGGATCGCTTGGCGTGGGAAGAAAGGTCGCGCTTCAGCTCCATCTGAACGCCCTCTGGGAATGACGTCTCCATCTCGTAGGCGTATTGTTCGATGGATTCCTTGGCTTGCGACTCGGTCTGGGGAGTGGTGATGTAGATGACGGTGTAGTCGTCAGACTTGGCGTCGTTTACGATGAATTGCTCTAGTGTCGCATCTGAAAGAATCAGTTCTTGTGCTTGGTTTCACGAGTATGAGAACGTACCGTCAGACTGGAGCTGCTCCAAGCGAAGTGCCTTGGAGGTAGGAGGCGCTGCAAGTGTTTGCCTCGCGAACCAGGTGTCATCATCGGTAAAGCCCTTTCCACAGTTGGCTACCAGGTGCTCGGTGATGGCTGCCGCATCGACGCTGCCGACGATATCCGGTATCGCCACGGCCGACTTGACCTCGGCATGCTTTCCAGCCATGTACCTGCTCAGCTGTGGTGCAGCGCGGCCATCTGCGTAGTCGGCCGCTGAAACCCCCCTCTGCTCAACGACGACATAAGATTTGGTGGGGCAGTGCTCGAGAGCTTTCAGGACATCGGCGGTGACATCTGACGATGCGGCGATGGCGGCATCGTTGTTTGGGATAAGCAGGCTGCAGCTGTTAGCTTGGAGGCGTCAGAATATACACTGGCAGCTCTCATGCGTACTCGGCCGTGGAGAAGAGGAAGAAGGGCGACGTGTTGCGGAATGCAAGCGCAGAGGGCAGCGCTGCCAGAGCGAGGGCGCCGGTGAGTGTCTTCACCATGATGTCGGGGATGGCGAGTCGTGATGGTGTCGCTGTCGTTGTCGTCGTCGTTCGCGATGTGAAGCTCAAGCGCGTGCGGCGACGACGGGCTGGCTGCTGTCGGAACTAGCCGCAGCAGTAGCTTCGATTGGGGGCGGCGGCCGGGCCCTCGACCACTATGACGCGCTGCCCCATGTAAATTCCGCTGCGTGGGACAGTCACTGAAATCCCCTTCTCAAGTCAATTAATCGCCCGTCTGACTGCGCCACTGCAAATAAAGGCCCGGCGCCTGGACTGCCCGAGGAGAGGAATGAGTGCAACTTGACTCATCACTGCGCCTGCATTTTCTAGAAGCCGCACTCCTAGCTTATTTCCTGAGGCCCTTTCCCCAGTATAATTGCTCGCCACTACAGACCTTCCCGTTCCCACAACACAACCCCATCCGTTTCTTTCTTTACCAGTTCAACAGGACGAACAAATATCAGAGCCTGTGGTTGTACACTTTTTTCCTTTATTCTCGGGCTTGAGGCCTCTACGCCATCGCCATTCACTCACCACCTACCATTGTCGCATCCGAACCGCACAACATGTCGACTCCCACCATCGCCCCTCAACCGCCTATAGCGGCCCCATCAGATGCATCAAGAGGCTCGCGAAGACGACGAGGACCGAGAAATCGAAACGGAAACCCAAACCCAACCACTCGCGCACAACCAGAGCAGCCAGAGCAGCCACAAGCAGGACAGCAGCCACAAAGAGGTGGCGGGCGGAGTGGCAGAGGGCGCGGGCGAGGTGGCCACAACGAGGCTGGAGCAGCTCCACAGCCCAGTGCTGCTGCACTCGAATTTGTGCCTGCGTCTGTACAGGCAGCACAACGGGGCGGAAGAGGTGGACGTGGAGGACGAGGGGGTGCAAGGGGAAGAGACGGCCCAGAGCGCTTTCCCCAGCGAATGGCTGCTGGTGGCCGACAATTCGGCGGCCAACTCACGACAGAGGTAGATGCAGCGTCAGCAATCTCAGAGGCAAACCAAGGACTACAAGCAGACGCGCCCGCTTTCCAGCCAGGCAAACCGATTGCTCCTCGCAAGTCACGACCACCGAAACAAAAGCAACCGCAAGCCCCGAAATCCACCGCACCCGACATCGCCACGAGAACGCACGAGGATATCGACAACGGCCACTACGAGTGCGCCATCTGCACAGAAGAAGTCACAAGACGGTCGCGAGGTGTCTGGTCGTGTAGAACGTGCTGGACCGTGTTTCACTTGGGATGCATCAAGAAATGGTCAACCAACGAGGGTTCAGCGGCGGCGCGACAACAGGCACAAGATGGAGAGACGCCTCCTCCGAGACAATGGCGGTGTCCAGGATGCAACCTACCAAAGGATGGCTTACCAAAGAGCTTCCACTGCTGGTGCGAAAAAGAGCAGGATCCTCGGTCAACACCTGGCTTGCCACCCTTTTCGTGTGGCCAGTCGTGCTCACGGCCTCGAGTCCTCCCCAAGCCTTGTCCACACCCCTGTGGCTCAACGTGCCATGCAGGTCCTTGTCCGCCGTGTGGCTTGATGGGGCCTACTCAACACTGCTTCTGTGGCAAGAAGTCGGTCACACGCCGCTGCATCGACACCGATTACGAACACGGTTGGAGTTGTGGCGACGTCTGTGGGGAAGTCATGTCTTGTGGAGAGCATCGCTGCGAACGACCATGCCACGACGGCCCTTGCGGAGTTTGTGAAGAGCGCGTACCAGCCCGCTGCTATTGTGGTCAGATACAGAAAGATATCTTGTGTCATGACAGAGCAGAGGCAAAACACAGCAGTCAGTTGCATATCGCTGCAGATGGTGCCTCTACTGTGGAGAACTGGATTGGGTCGTTCCAATGCCCCAACGAATGTGGTCGCTCCTTTGATTGCGGAAAGCACAAGTGCGAAATGGCGTGTCACCCACAGGATTCTGAAGCGCCTCATTGCCCGCGATCTCCAGACGTAGTTACCCACTGCCCATGTGGCAAGACTGCGCTACCCGACATGTCTAACAGTTCACGGACGGCCTGCGATGACCCGATCCCGAACTGCAATAAACCTTGTGGGCAGGTGCTTGCATGTGGACACCAATGCAAACAGCACTGTCATCAAGGCGAGTGCCGACCATGCTTGGAGAAAGTCGACATTTCCTGCAGATGTGGGCGTACATCATCCAAGACAATCTGTCACCAGGGTTTGGAAGAATCTCCCCAGTGTATGCGCGTATGTCGTGTCTCGTTGAATTGTGGCCGACACGAGTGTGGCGAACGTTGCTGTGCTGGTGAGAAGAAGGCCGCCGAACGGCAGTCGAGCCGTCGCAAGCCCAGACCTTTAGACTCCGCTCCTCGCCGGCCCCTTGAGAACTTCGAAGCAGAACATATATGCACTCGCAGCTGTGGTCGCCAGCTGAAATGCGGCAACCCTGAACATCGATGCCAGGAACTTTGTCATAAGGGTCCATGTGGAACCTGTCGCGATGCCATCTTTGATGAGCTTAGTTGTCATTGCGGCCGCACTGTTCTGCAACCTCCTTTACCCTGCGGTACCAAGCCACCACCATGCCGATTCAAATGCGAGCGTCCCAAGGACTGCGGCCACCCTCAATTGGACCACAGCTGTCATGGTGACGACCAGGCATGTCCCAAATGTGCCTTCTTGACAACAAAACCATGCCTATGCGGCAAGAGCGTCCTCAAGAACCAGCCGTGTTGGCTCAATGAGGTCCGCTGTGGTCAGGTTTGCGGACGTACTCTGAAATGCGGAACGCACAAATGTCAAAAGCAGTGTCATCGGCCCGGAGAATGTGAAGAGCCTTGCACTCAAGCGTGTGGAAAGGAGCTCAGTGTGTGTGGCCATCCATGCCTGGCTCCATGTCACTTCCCTCAGCCATGCAAGGAAGAGAAGCCTTGTCCACACAAGATATTCGTCACTTGCGAGTGCCAGCGGATCAAGCAGGAGGCCAAGTGCAATGCTTCTCGCAATGGCGACGGAAACCTGAAGAAGGTACTCAAGTGTGACGAAGAGTGTGCACGCTTGGAGCGCAACCGGGTTCTAGCACTCGCACTCAACGTCGATCCGGAGCACCAAAACGACCACATCCCTTACTCTGACGCCACGTTGAATATGTATCAACAAAACTCAACCTGGGCGGCCACACAGGAGAAGCAGCTCAGGCTGTTTGCCGCTGATCCGGACGAGAAGCGCCTTCGTTTCAAGCCAATGCCTCGCAACCAGCGTGCATTCATACACCACCTTGCAGAGGACTTTGGTATGGACTCGGAGAGCATGGATCCAGAGCCGCACCGACATGTAGCGATTTTCAAGACACCAAAGTTCGTCATGGCACCAATGCGGACGCTGGCAGATTGTGCACGCACTCGTCAAATCCAGCAGCGCATCGCTCCTGCACCAGCACCAGCCGCTGCCCCCGCTCCAACTTTACGCCCCAAGCAAAGTGTGAATGCTGATCCTTACAATGCGTTCCTCATACTCAATCCTCGCTTCGCGCTCACCATCGAGGAGATTACTCCTGTTGTCAAGAGTGTACTGTCCAAGACATCTTTCCGCTGTGAGCTGGAAGTCACGTTCCTTCCTAGTGACGCTGTCGCGTTGAAGCCACCTCTAGCAGCACGTCTCAGCATCCCAGAAGGCGATATGCAAGCCATGCTCGAATCCATTCAAGCTCCGCTGTCTCAAGCTTTGACGGCGCAGAGCATCGGCAAAATTCAGCTTGCCCGTCTTGACTCCACTCTTACCGTCCTACGCAAAGAATCCGACGCGGGTCCTGGGTCTGGATGGAGCCAAGTCGCTGCATCAAAGGGAATTCCTCTACGACAGGTACAAAAGAGCACTCCGTTTGGCAACAAGGGCGGCTTTGCTGTTCTCAGTCTGAGCAGCAAGAAGAAGAAGAAAGAGACGCCTGTTGAGGTGGCAGAGGATTGGGAAGCAGCCGAGGAGGAAGAGGAGCAGAAAGAAAAGACCAGTGGTGCTAACAGTGGGTTTGTTAGTGAGGATGAAAGTGGTGTGCTGAATGGCATGTCCGAGGGTGCGCCGAACGATGCTCCTGAGGCTTCGAGTTCCATGGCTGCAGGTGACGAGAACAAGGTTTCATCTTTGGATGAGGCGCCTCTTGCCGTCAAACCCATGCCGGGTCGTTGGGCTGATCTTGAGGATGATGAATAGAGTTCCTTGGTCCCTGTAATATAGCCTCTCTCAAAGCCTTGTAAGG
The DNA here is from genome assembly GCA_029100535.1 of Stemphylium beticola. Taxonomy (NCBI): domain Eukaryota; kingdom Fungi; phylum Ascomycota; class Dothideomycetes; order Pleosporales; family Pleosporaceae; genus Stemphylium; species Stemphylium beticola. The sequence goes on along the minus strand of JARBXR010000012.1, from coordinate 418,310 downwards.
TGTCCAATAACCACTGGATACTACCGCTTAATTGGAAATGCATCAAGCTTTGTAATGATCCTCATTCGGCCATGGTATGCTGTTTCAGTCTAACAACATGTCCTACAAGTCCGGCAGCAGCGGATTAAAAGCCAGTTTAGTTGAAAAAGTCTGGCCGTTTGTTGCATTGCTTGGCTTACTCATAGTAGCGCAAGTCGGTTCTGCACGAAATGCATACCTCTTTGAGTCTAGTGCCGTCAGCAAGCATCGTGACTTCTGCATGCAGTCAGCCATCCGTAAAACATAAACACAACCCCATCTCTCCGCAAAGCTTCTAAACCTAGTTGAGAATGCACGTCGGGATACCCAACGTACCTTGCTTAGCACATTACCGGCCAAGCAACTTATCGAATCCACTCTTCTTCCTTCCGTCCCTTCCCCGGCCACCTTCGCAGTACCGCCCCAGAGCGAAGCAAAACGATGGTCTTCCGCGGTAAACCATCAAAAGCGTGTGATAGGTGCCGGACTAGGAGGCTACGGGTATGATTCAGGCACTGTCATCGCCATTCGCGTATTAATCGATCCTCTAGTGCGATCAGCAGCGTCCCCACTGCAGCTCGTGCATCCGCGTTGGGATAGCATGCACTGGCTATCGAGACACAACGTCGATCAGGATCAGCGACCAATCCGAATTTGTTCGACAAAAATCGCTAGCCACGACAAGATGCGAGCCTACCAAAGCGAAAACCTCTGCTGTGGAGATTAGACCCAAACTTCAAGTCCGGTGCCTTCCTCAGGACCTTCAAGTGTTAGGGCGAGGCATGTTTTTCAAGCACTATGTGTCCGACTTTAGTCGCACATGGGACTTTCTGTACAGATACATCGACTCAGCTGACGCGCCTGCACATCTCACACTCGGAATCGAGGCAGTCAGTCTAGCGTTCCTATCGCACCAAGTCTCTTCGCAGACAGCAAGAGATCTGGCACGCAGGAAGTACTGTGAAGCAATCCGCAGCATCAACAACATTCTCCAAGATTCTCATATAGCGAAAGCGAGAACAAGTTTTGAAGGAGTGGTGCTACTCGATCTTTTCGAGAAGATCATAAATTCTGCTTCGGCAGTGGATCCTTACCAACACGCACCACACGTTGGAGGCGCTCTTGCACTGGTCAAGCTTCGTGGCGTAGACACATTCGAAGAGGGCTCGGAGATCCAGGCTCTGATGGGGCTTTCCTTGAATGGAACCATTTGCTCGCTGTACACAGGCCGTACGGTTGATAACGTGATACGGCAGATCAGAGATCACGCCTCACGTTTCATCGATACTGCTCATCCCAAGTGGACGCTTAGTGGTCTGATGCTTGAGATTACGGACCTTGCGGCAGAAATGCGTCAAGGTACTTTGACGACTGAAGAAAGAGTAGCCGAGAGTATACGCATTGACCGGGAACTTGAGAACCTTGCGCTAGACGCAGCTCCATCCTGGACATTTGAACGCAAATCACTTCTCGATGATGAGAGGATAGGAATAATGCCAGATGGATTCCCGCTGGTATACGATATTTATCCCGATCGCATGGTCACGCAGATGTGGAACGTCCTGCGAGTTACGCGCATCTTGCTGTGTGGGGAAGTAATCGAATCATGCACCCTACTCGGCGGTTCACACGCTAACGAGCAATCTGATCGCGCAAGACAAGCAATACATGACATGACTGGCGAAATCTGCGCTTCCATACCGCCCATTACCGACTGCGACTTTGCAGCCAAACCGAAACTCCCTAGTGTCGGGGCGGGAAAGCAACATACACACACCATGTCACATATCCTCGATGTCTACGTTCTCATCTTTAGTCTATACGTCGTCGCCTGGTCACGACACTGTCCGCCATCAGCACGCGATTGGAGCGCTGCACAACTACAGCACATTGCCGATCATTTCGCGATCCGCGAAGCCACCGTGATGTTAGACATCTTGAACACACAGAAGCCGGAAGAAGAAGAACAAGGCCTGAATTCATGGTATGTGGGAAGATGCACATCTACACCTACCATCATCATTCCAGGAACCCACCTACTAACTCCTTCAATCCGTTCATCTAGGTCCGCAGCTACTGACAATATCTTCTCGAACCCCCATCTACATGCCCATGTCCAGCTCGCTGCTCAAGACCACGCTACGCCTGCGTAAGTTACTCTTTTCTCTTGAAAGCAACGCAGTCAACCTCCATTCTGACATCCAACTCCCCCGAGAAAGAATGAGAACACAAGGCCTAGCCATGTACCCAAACAATCCTGCTTTAAACGTTGGTCTGCCACTTGACTGGTGCATCGGATCGTGAAAAAAAAAGAACACATCCCCCACGTCACCATTTCGCTGCCCCCCGCAACCCCCCC